>JAYDZG010000028.1:5273776-5287395 GCA_034509265.1 Microcambeva bendego | reverse complement strand
ACAGACGAGCAGTCAGACAGACGACCAGACAGACAGACGAGCAGTCAGACAGACGAGCACTCAGACAGACAAGCAGTCAGACAGACGACCAGTCAGACAGATGAGCAGTCAGACAGACGGCCGTGGGATCGAGTTCTGGCCAGGATTAGATCAAGAAGCAAGCTCGCCCCGGGTGAGGTGGCGGAGGCGGCAGATGTAAATGGTGGCTCCATGAGGATCGTACCGAGGCGGTGAAGGTCTTTAAGATTTTGCGAAGGGGTCGACTCGGGTGATGCAGAGGACAGGTGCTGAACTGCACGATGAGCCTAATGTAACATATTTTGATCTGGATTCATTTTTTCAGGTGTTTTGCTCATATTTGGCTCAGATTTGCTCAAATCAGAAATAGTTGGGACAGTTAGCCGGAGCGCTGGGCTACTCAGGAGGCGTCCTGGTGAGGCTTCATTGTCACTAGGGATGCAGCGAGGCATGGCCAGAGGTTCTGGAGGAGGTGCTGCAGCTGGGCGTTCACCGCATCGAGTGGACTCTATCTGATCCTAGACCTTTTAGTTAATTAGCTCCGTGACTGAGCCCTTTACCTCTGGCCCTAACGAAGAACACCTCACCTCAGATGTTTGCACGGCTCAACAGCGCACCGGACCCCTAACAGTCTTTCATGTACTGAAATTCCTCCTGATTATGCACTGTAGGTGGAGAAATATGCAAATCCATTCCAATCTTTCTGTGAGGTAGATTGTTTTGGAACATATCAATCATTTTCTCACATAGTTGAAGACATACTGAAGATCCTCCGAGGCTTTTGTGCCAAACCATAATTACAATCCCCGGAACCACATCATTATTTAGCTTTTTTCACCTCATTACTGGCTCATTTTCACCTAGATGTGTTACCATCGCTCCCACTCAAAGCCGGGCTGATTATTCTCTTTTTAATACCTGGAAATGAATACATTTAGCAACAATCTAAGACCGTTTTACCAGTTCTAAGCTTGTTAAGAGTTGAACATCCTCGCGAGTGAAGACCACGGTTCAGGCTTGAAGTTTTTCCTTTTCTTGGGAAACTGTTTTGCTGGTGAAAGCGACGTTGACTACTTAATAGCTCTTAAAAGAGCCTTTGATTTCCTGCGTGCCATGAGGTCTTGTCAGGGAACAGCTTTCTCAGCAGAAAATCATAACAAACGTCTGCCTCAGTAGAATTGCCTTCCGAGGTGCGAGCTAGATGTGGTTCATATCTACCCTGGGAATGCTCCGCTAGTCATTTGCATTATTTTCTACTCATTCTGGTCTGACTGTGCTCTGCAGGATGGTTTGCAGCCAGTCACCTAAGCATTTCAGGTAGGTACAGGACTAGTAATCAGAAGATTGCTGTTTCAAACCCTAGCAGGTCACTAGTCCAGTAGCTTAACTTCCAGAGTGCAGAGAAAATACTAAAAAACGTCCCCCACAACCAATGTGGCACAAGGAATCCAGGAGCTGTGTATCTGAAAATGAGGAAATCTTTTGTAAAAGGTCACAGAGGATGGCATCAGGGGTGAAATAAGTCTTCCACCGCACCCGGGATTGAGTCCCACGTGGTGTTCTCCTGGAAATAGTCTTAATTCCAAAAGGTCAATGAAGCCATCTTTGTTGAAGACACATCTCTTTGTGCCTCCCTTGTCAAATTCTTTGATAAACTCAGTGCAATTTTCTTTGAACCTCCCACTATTTATTTTATTATCTCTAAAGGCATACAAATTAATAAATAAATTCAAGTTTTATTTACAGCATTTAACAGACACCCCCCAAAAACTTGGGACAGTTTGGAAAATGCAAATAATAATAATAATAATAATATCTAATTGATTTCATTTGTGCATGTAACTCTGTGTTGTAGTGCTGGAAAAGGTTTTATAAATTAATCTTGATGCAGTGCCATCTGAGGTATGGAAGATCTCGAAGATTCTGGTTAATCTTGTGTCCTTGGTCTTTAAGCACAGAGGTTGAGCTCAGACACAGTTCAGCAAATGTCATCGGGTTTCATCAGTGTGAAGACAGTTAATTTATGTGAGAAGGAGAAGGTCAGCACCTGTGTTTCATCAGGTCTGAGGAACAGGAGGAACAAAGTGGAAGAACTTAAGAACCTCACAATCTCTTACTACTTTAATCATGCGGAGCTTCTTCTGTAAGTTGCTCTGGATAAGTGTCTGCTAAATGCTGAAAATGTAAATATATTGGGAGGAAAATGCATTCAAAATGAATAATAATTAACTTAAGCTCAAATGCTTGAACTAGTTCAGCCCCCACCAAGGTCAAGTTGCCACCAACTCTGGATACGACTGGGGAGTGAAGAAAACACAAAACAAGTAACTGCGCTCTTTTTTACACTGACCCTTTTGCATTACACTTGATATCACCTGTAGAGGTTTCACAGCTTTTACCTGAGAAGTATCGAGACCGCAGTTACAAAGTTTGCACTTTTCTTTTATTTGTGATTGTTATTTCACATAAATGGATTTTCACGTTCTGTAACTTTAGTGTTTATCTGCGTCGAGGGTCGCGGATGCTTCTCACATGTGAATGAACTAAAGAAAATAATAATGGAGATGAACATGTTTGAGTCTCCTGATCAGTAATAGTAACATCAAAACAAACTTTTGCATCTGTAAGAACATCTGTAAGAACAGCACAAATGCTCTCACATCCCATCACTACTTTTCACTCTGTGTGTGTGTGTAATGCTCACTAGTGATAATACTGAGCGGTGCTGTTAGAGTCTTCAGAGACTCTTTAAACGACCTGGTGTTGGAGATAAACCTTTTCTTCCCTTAAGAAACAATTAATAGAATGAATCTGTGCCAGACCTCCCGAACCCTCTTACCTGTCCTTTGTTAAAATACAAGCATTTCCCCATAAAACAGGACCCTCAGAATGTCACGCCATTTGACAGGAAGGAGTGAAAAGACCGGAAGCCTGAACTGAATGTTCTGTGTGTTTGTCTCAGATGAGTCACGAACCTCCACCCTTCAGATAGAGCAGCGGGGTGCAGAGTACGAGAACACGTTAGGTGTTTAACAAGACAGCCGGCAGAGCACAACAAAGATATTTCACTGCAGTCGGTCTTTGGTTAGCGACGCTAACTGTGATGTAGCTGTTTTGTTTCTCTTTATATAAGTGTTGTGCAGTGATAAATGAACTGCATTGTAAGAATTGAGCTCTTTGTTGTTTGTTTACATGGTCGGCCGAGAGAAAATACGCTTTTAATGAGACGCCGGCAAAACCCATTTAAAAAATCATCGATGCAGATTTTTCTCATAGAGGAATCTTTTAATCCATGCAATTATATATATATATATATATATAAAGCTCACGGGCTTTGCACGGACAAGCTGTGGTTAGGTGTCAGGAAAAAGGCAGAGGGCTGTGTCCCAAATCGCTCACCGAAAATAGCTCGTAACCTGGGTACTTTTTACGCACAGTTCCGTGAGCCTCCCGCCCACTGTTCAGTAAGAACATCAGTATGTGATAGGATGGAGATCTCATCACACAGACCACGAAATAAGAGAAAATAATGAGAGGCGAACAGAGGAGACACCAAAGAGAAAAGTAAAGAAATCTTCAGATCAGTTTAAACTCGCAGCGTGTTGTTGATATGCAGATTTTTTCTTAATTGTTACCAGCACACGCTTTTCTGAAAACACACACACACACACACACACACACACACACACACACACACACACACATTCAGTTCATCCTACTAAACATTAAAGCTTTTGCCTGATTTGTAGCTGAAACTTTTAGTTCTGAAAGTTGCACGAACTGAAGGTGATGTTCAAGTTAAGCTTAATATTGTTGTTGCCCATATGTAGTTGTTTTTATAAAACTGTGAAATATGCAAGGAATAAAACTACAGCCTCTCATTTTATCTCAAATTTTTTTATTTTTGCTCTTTATTAAACCAACCTGTTTCTTTTTTTATTAAAATAATGGATAGCTGCAGCCCTACTGCCAGGTTAATGATGCTCTTTTCTGTTCTGTATGACCACATCCACATCAAGGATTAAAAAACAATGTTTTGATCCAGCCCTAGTTTATTCCTCCCTCAAAAACAAAAGAGCATTCATTGTTTAGAACAATAAAACATAATCACAAATCTAAATTTTATTGTTTTAAAGAGAAATAATAAAAGAAAACACATTAAAGTCATCAGGAAAAATCATATCACATCCTGAGTGTATTGTTACATCCCTAATGTTCTTCTTCCAACGTGTATTTCGCACCCTGAAAAGGATTTAATCATCACACACACAGTCCGCTAAAGCAAAGCAAAGTGTTTTATGTTTTGTTTAATAACACTCATAAACAGGACGACAGCACCTACACATAAACTCCACACATCATTCGACGGGACAGTAACGGATCCCAAAATAAAAGCCAATAACACAGACGAGTCCGGATCGGAGCCTCGCCGCTGCTTTTATTACCACCATAAAGGCGAATCATTAAGGCCTAATGAACAGCTTCAATCTCGTGGAGCCACTAAAGGGTTCGAGTCAGACGTTTCCCGTTCACGACACATATTCCAAATAAATAAATGAATAAAGAAAGGCTGAGATATCTGACCAGATCCGATAGACTCTACGCTGGGAGTGGAAATGAACGACTTTACTCCGTGTAGTGCACGCCGCTGGAGTCGGGGTGAGAATGTGAGTGATGGAGAGAGCACTCCGTGGGGGCTCTTTGAAGTCTTTAATGAGGCAAGAGAAGATGAGAGGCGATTACAAGGCCATCCTTTTACACACACACACACACACACACACACACACACACAAGGCAGAAAAGAGATCTGAGAATCCTACTACTTGTCTGCAAAGGAAGGATGTAGGCGCAGTTCTTTTCTTCTGCCAGTCGTGGTATTTATTCGTACTTAGTTCATATTTATTACCGTCTTTATGTCTCAAATAAAACATGCACACACACACACACACACACACACACACACACACAATTTTCTCGGAGATTATCTCTAATAATCGGTCACAGCAGCTCGACTAACGGGTTAATAAATCATTTTGTGTTTTCAATACCAACACTACGAGTCCGCAGTTCTGCAGAATAGAGTTGGTTATCAGAAATGTTCCTTTTATTGACTTTGATAATACAGACAGCATGACACTGAGATATTTCAGGATTTGTCTGCTCAACTTAAAGGTAAAACATAAAGTTTGAGGGTGCAAGTTAATGGTGAACGCTTGAGATCTTCAATGTACCACCTAGGAATCAAACCCTGGACCTTCTTTCTGTGAACATCTTAGTTCATCTGCACTATGATACAATGCAATTTATTGCTTTTTCTACTGTGCATATAAGAATAACACTTTAATGTTAATGGCCTGTTAAGCACTTTTAAATGCAGTTTGAATAGAATTGATTAATAATTAATTGACCCATCGATTATCTAAAGCAGGAAGTCTAACTTATTTAATTTATTAGAATTAATTCTAGTTTTCAATCATTCACAATAATTATAATGAATACATACCAATATTGTATGCTTTGGTATGAAATGGACTTTTAGAATTTTTCTTTAGCAAGTTTTCTTATATTTACCAGTTAACATTTTATATTTGTAACATGTTCACTGATGTGAGGATCAGTAAACTATCCATCCATCATCCATCCATCCATCCAGGACCACATCAGCATTTTGGTGGCTCTCAAAAGGTCACTTTGCATGTCACATAATCAGCATGCATTGAAATCTCATTTGTAGTTTTAACCAAATGAAGTAAACATTAGAAAATAAAATCTAATGAAATTCCACTCAACAAGTTCTCAGTCTCCTCGTTCAGCCTGTCATTCAGAGAAACTTCCAACAGTCTGTAGAGGGTAATTGTTTGATAAATTATTTAAACACCTGTGGTGAATTAATTACTTAGTTATTGTTGATTAATTCACTATAAAAGAGCTTAGAGTCTGTAACGGTCACCTGTGGAGATGATCACTGCACAGAGAACGGGTCTTTAGAGATCATGCAGAATTATTAACGTGATGACTGACTGGTTAGTTGCTTTCGTCTACAGAAACACACACGTTTGCATTTATGCAACACTTTAGAGCCAGCGTTGTAAAGAGCGTCTAACTCATCCCGTACTATTGAGGTACCTGTGCAGGGGCTGTCCATGGAACATTCCAGCAGAATCAGTGGGTAGGCGGGTCTGGATGGGTTGGTCAGTAGGCTGGTCTGGATGGATGGATGAGAGGATGAGAGGATGAGAGGATGGATGGATGGATGAGAGGATGAGTGGATGGATGGATGGATGAGAGGATGAGTGGATGAGAGGATGAGAGGATGAGTGGATGAGTGGATGAGAGGGTGAGTGGATGAGAGGATGAGAGGATGGATGGATGGATGAGAGGATGAGAGGATGAGAGGATGGATGGATGGATGAGAGGATGAGTGGATGGATGAGTGGATGAGAGGATGAGTGGTTGGGTGGATTTCTAATTTATGATTGAAGTTTCCCTACTGTGCATCAGAATGGAGTTAAACTACAAAATACAGAACAACTGGTGAAATCCCTATGAAATAGCATTTTCTATAAAAAAAACCCTAAATACTATCGCAATGGTAGCAAGTCTATTAAAATACAGAATTACTGCAGCTTCGTAACCGTAATGCTGTAACACACACCACAACATTCACAAGCAAACCTTAAAATGTAAAAGTTGCCACTTAAAGGCGCAGGAGTCCCATTAAATTATGAGTACATCACAAACTACTGGGATCATCACAACATAAATCTTTTAAATGTTTAACCCCCTGATCTAAAGCTTAATAGTTTAACTGATTCAGTTGTTCATTCGTACTGGCAGGTCCCTCCTCACCACTGAAGAAAACTAACCCAAAACCGGATGTCTGAGTTAGAAGAACACTGTTATTAAAAAGCTCAGAACAAAAAAGAAACAAGTCATGTGGCCAAAATAACAGAAACGGAATAGCAATCATTGACGCGCAGCCTCCAGCTGAGGAAGTGGACGGACTAAACGAGTAGAAATGAAAATTGGTCATCACGATATAACAGTCTGCTCTGGCTGCCTGCAGTAACCAAGTTCTCAGGGGGGAAGAGTGAACAGAGGAAGCTGAATGGGAGCTGGTGTAGCATTAAATGAGTCAGCAGTCCAGCCTGAGTTCATAAGGGAGGTTCGGTCCAGAAAAAAAAGCAGAGAAACCGGACCGGAACATTCCCACGGATCACGTGTTGTTCTGTCGACTTTGTTGTTCTCAATTCTAAGTTCTGAAAAATGATTTGAGTGAATCATATTTATTCAACTTATTCCCTGTTGAGTCTGGTGAGTCCTGTCAAGGGAGTTCTTCTTTGCCCCCATCGCCCTCGACTTGCTCAATGGGGATGTTTGGTCTGTCGACACTGGATGCTGTAAAGCTGCACTGAGACAATGTCCATGAAATAAAATGAATTAAAATGAATATTGCAGTGTTTATATTTTGCTCCAACACAAACTAACACAAAACTTTGACTTGTCTTGCAGCAAAGTTCCTGGGAAACCAGCTGCTGAGTTACGGTCAGAACCTCACAGTGTCCTTCACATCAGAATCCACTGAGCTGTTACCACACAGTGTGACCGTGGTCCTTGAAGGATCTGGAACCTCGGTCAGTGCTGGCATGTTCTCCCAGAGGAACGTGATTACCGAGACGGACCGCGCCCCTCGGAGTGTTTATACTCTCAGGTAAGTGCATATGGGTACAAAGGTACTGTTCTGTCGTTGGTAATCAGAATATCGCTGGTTCAAATCCCATCACTTTCAGGTTGCTGCTATTGTGAGTTGCAAGATTCCTTAGGCTAGGCAGCTGGGTCTTTTCTGTGTGGAGGTGGCATGTTCTCCCTGTGTTTAAAATCCAAAGCTATGTGGTTGCTATGTAGTCTATGTGAAAGAAGGAAGGAAGGAATGTGTGTGTTAGGGATGTAACCATTCAGAAAGAATCGATACGGATTGGTTCATTTGGGGAATCGATTCATGTTGATGATTCTTTTAAGGTAAATATGTGTGTGTGTGTGTGTGTGTGTGTGTGTGTGTGTGTGTGTGTGTCCATTCTGTGAAGTACTGTTGACTTGTCCACGATGTTCCTTGTGTTTTGCTCAATTACTCGACTCCACCACAACCCTAACCAGTTCCAGCATGGAAGCAGACATGGTGGGACATAATGGATGAGCACTGATTACGTTTTACGAGCTTTAATTATTTAAATTAGCTGAATAGACCCAGGACAGTATAATTACATTCTACAGCCTGACTGTAGGATTCACGAGACGTGCTGAGTACCGTTGGATAATAGTTTAGCTTGGCAAGTTGCCTCAGGCTGTAATTCGGCGCTCTGAGTGAATCGCTCGGCAAGAGTCAGAGACTCTCTCCAGCTTTTCAATATTTAGGCTCGTTCAGTCAGCACACACACTCGACTCATTAAAGAACATCTACCCTGCATTTGCATTTTGAAGGGGTTTGCACTGGCGGTGTGTTTTTTTAAGTTTCTGCAGACTTTAACATCCTGGACATTTTATAAACCGATTGTTAACTGAACCAGTAACATTTGGGACTTTGTAGAAACATGTGAATTAGGATGCTAGGGCTGCACAGTGGCTAGCAGAGGGCACAGAAGTACACCAGTTCCTTAGCAGTTCCTAGTAAAAGTACTTGTAATTTGGTAGAATATTTAATGAGAAGTTCAGTAGAGTCTTGGTTCATGATCCTGAGTAAATGGTGAGTATAGAGGTAGAGGAATATTTTTTGTTCTTTTTTGTAGAACTGCGTAATTGCATAAAGTACACGAATAAATTGTGATAACAATAAACCAATGAATCAATTTATCTTGTTAAAACTAAAGCGACGTGTTTTGAAAATGTAGTGAGTAAAAAGTGCAGATGTTTCTATTTTACTATAAGCAGTTTTCATGCCCATTAGCATTCTTGGATCATGCCAGGCCCGATCCAGGCATGTATGGAGCCCAACACAGAGGGTCGAAGTCCATTAAACAGTTTCTGTACGGGACTTACAGACTACTACTGAAATTATCGAGGCCACTGAGGTTCAGGGAGCAATCAAAGCTTAATGTATTGTTTTATATCCTCGCCCTGATCTACGCCTTCACCTCGATCCTCAGATTTTACGGCTCGGCCTGTGGCCATTATGAACCCAGGTCCAAACTATGTGCAATCAATTCTAGATTGTAACAGGTTGGATGCAGGTCCAGACACAGATCGATGATAATTAGAGCAAACAGAATGCTCCCGGTCGTAATTTGCTGCCACAGCCATCGGCTCCAGGACATGCCTCCACTTCCTTCACGTCATTGCTGGAGAATAAGTGGAGTCTGATGGGTCTCCACAGGCATTATAGCCATTTAAAATCAAATCCACTATACAATAAAGTGTGACAGTTCTGTGGGGCTTGGAATCATTTCTGAATTGCTTTTATGAGGACTTGTGAAATAGTTTTCTCGTTCAAAGCACAAGATGCTTGGCTTCACCATGAGAAGGTTTCCATCCCTAAGTGAAGCAGTCTTAGTCCTTTCTGTCCCAGTGTCCTCCAGCAGACCTGATGGATCAGTGCCCCGTCCAGGGTGTTTCTGTGTGCCCATGGAAAAGCTGGGATAGGCTCCAGCACTACTCTGTGACCCTGATTGGATTTTTTTTTTAAGTTGTCTTCTCGATCTGGCAGAAAACTGAAATTCAGATCCTGATGGATTCATTTTTGGCAAAACCTCAACATAAAAACCGAAAGCACGGAGATGTGCCAACATGCAGAAAATAGTTCTTGTTAACCGCTATTTCTGTCTGCTCATCAGCGGGGTGTGGGCTTCATGAATACACATGAGGAGGTGGTGGCGTTCACGCGAGTGTCATCGACAATATTGTTCCTGACGGAGACAACGTGCTAACTTCCGTCTCAGGGACTTATTTTAACGAGGCCGTGAGATCTGGGAACTGGGGTGGAGTTGGCGACGCGAGGCTTTAAATCTGCTTCCTGTGAAAAAATTACCAAGAGGTTTTTCACCTGAGACTGTCAGCTGAAACGTTATGGCAGGGATTATCTGCAGCGACTCCTAATGTAATAACGGCACATAAACCTAATAAATCTTCATCACAACCATTCACATTTTAAAATCAACATGTTCAGGATTTAGATTCCATTAACTAAAGCGACTTACAGTACAGTTACAGCATATGATCTGAGCAATGAGGGTTAAGGGCGTTGCTCAAGGGCCCAACAGCAGCAACCGTGCAGAGGTGAGGTTTGAACCAACAACCTTTGGATCACTAGTCCAGTACCTATAATACGTAGCATAAACGTTACGACAGCCCACGCCTATACATACAAAATCTATATTTATATAACATACAGAATGTATATTTTATTCAGACTATGGTACGCGTTGTTTAAAGTGAGAGTTCTTTGTGCACGATTGTTAAAAAGGATTAAAGCTTATTAAGATTTCTATTTTGTTTTTGTTATCAATATCAGTCATGTAGTTTTTACTATTTATGCACTTCTGTCTTTTTACTTTTTTCATTGGTATTACACAAAAACACAAAATCATTAATAATTTGCAAATAATCTTAATTTATTTAGCAATATTGCTCAGCCCTACAGGACCCCGTGATCCGCATGATTAACGATCCTGCTTCTTGTCCACAGGTTAACTGAAACAGAGCTGAATCCACCGCTGTCCTCATTCGAGCTCCGCCGGCTGCTCTTCAACCTGACCGCACTGTATCTCAGCAACGCAGGAGGACAGAACTGTGAGTGGAGTTCCATCATGGTCCCGTCCGTCCTCTCATCTGTTTGCTTTGGTTTCCGAGGTTGTTCCGGAGGCCGAGATGTAGAGGAGATACGTCACAGAGCGGCCAGAATTGCTTTCTGGAAGTCTTACCACAAAACAATTATGGCCTGATGGGAACCGTAGCAGATATGATCAGCGATAAAGCCCCGGGTGTTTTTTCAGCAGTGCTGTGAGGGCGTTGAGGTAATTGGCTATGTCCGAGGAAGAGGGTGGTCGAAACAGCCTAGACTCAGAAAGGGCATCTGGGGTCAAATGTGCCAAGTCTGGTATTAAGTACCAGAATTTTTTTTATTTTTGTTTATCCAAAAATCCTGTGGGCCAAAAATTGGGCAGCTTTGGTCTGGACTGTAGTCAGAAACATGCAAAGTCTGATATTAATCTGACATTCGAGCGGCATCTAGGTAAAGTACTCTTACCCAGTAATGCTAACATCTTAGTATCCAGGGTTCGAAACTCAGCAGTGCCATCGAGACGTAGACATAAAGGCTTTGGGAGGCGCACTTGGAAGTTGCGTCTGAAGGTCGTGAGGAAGCACTTCCGGGTCAGATGGCATCACGCTGATGCTTTGAATCTCATAGTGGTTTTCCACCAATATTTTGCATCTATTACAGTCGAAGATAAGAAATATCATCCTGTAGAAACACGAGTCCTACGCTCATTAAAGCTAAACTTCCTGCACGAGAACAGCAAGGCCAGAGCGCACCCGGTGGTTGCTATGGAAACAAGCCAGCACGTCGCCCCCGCCCATCTCGTACCTGTAAGTTGCACATACTGAGCAGATTTCTGGAGTGTGTGTGCACAAATCCCCATAGTTCTTAGGGAAGCCAAAACATTAGGCCCATCCATCCCTGGCAGTGACGGTGGTCAATCAGTGGCTAGCAGTTAATGAAAGGCACTGAATTGTACATAAATCAGAAAGACAGGCACAAGTTTCAATACATACACATTACTACTACTACTACTAATATTAATAATAATAATAATAATAGTAATAATAATAATAATAATGACTATCAGGGTACCCAATACACAATCACACTGTGTATGCTGGTAGATATTCAGTCGTTATTGAAATGAAATGTGTCCACTGTTTCTTTAACCGGATGTTTGGGGTAACTATACCTGGGCCTATCTCAAGCATCGCAAATCTAAAAAGTTTTCTTTCGTCAGTAGCAGGTTTGCACCATTTTTGCTTGTTTTCTTTTTGTAACGTACACTTGGTAAAAATGAGTGCACACTTTAGCACAAGGATTCAAGGTTAGTACACTGGATCATTGTGTAATGATGAACAAACCACACCAGGTCCACAACTGGCCTCAGACTTTTCACTAATAGGAGCTTATAACTTTTTCTGCGCCTCAGTTTCTGTCCTCCTAGGGTAAAGAAAAAAAAAACTAGCTTTTTCCTTAGCAGTAATGGAGGTGACCTAGCCCCCAGTTAACCAGCACTTTAAAATACAGCCCCAATAAAACGATCCTCTATCCGACCCTTTTCCAATCAGGCTCAGCCTCCCTGTGGCATCGACACGGGATAAAAAGGAGAAAATCATTAACGGCGTTTATTAGTCTTTCAGAGTCCGTAGCGAGTCTCATCTTTGCTTCCAGCTCCACATGCTGGCATGTATGTCGCCAGCTTATCTCACAGCCGTAGGCATTTTCAATTTCCTATCTGGCCCATGTTTGCCTTTCTTCACGCTAACAATCAATAAAGAAGAGACCGAGTCGCAACGGAGTCAATTATCAGAGCTGTCCGTCACTGAGCCTGCGTCAGCCCGACTGCTTAACCTTTCCACAGAATTCATTTATTTAAAGGAATAATCTCGATAGATATTTATTTGATCCTCTTCAAATGAGTATCGTTAATCTTCGGAATGTCCATATGTCGGAAAACGTTGATCTAAAGGAAGTTCCTTCTCGACCTTTGTAATATTCAGTATCAGAAATAATCCTCCTGCTGCCAACAGAGCTGATTCAGCATTCATGCACGAGTCCACATGGACCCCTGAACATCAATTAGCTGGAGATCTCAAAACCACAGGCGTGATCCCACCCAATACTCAGGTTTGGTAAGATGTGGATAGGTGAAAGACGGATCACCTTATAATTATTACAGCAGCTCAAGGTGCATTAAAGTAGGGCTGCAACTAAGGACGAATGAAACGAACTGTTGACCATTTTATCGTTAATACTAATCTTAATGAGTAATTTTCGCTTCAGCTTCATGTATGGCATCATAATAAAACATTCTTAAGTGGTCCATGTTCAACGAGGACAACACACAGTATTTATGGCATAAAATGTGCTTAAAATTAGATCATTGTATATTTTAAATGCATTTTGTGATTTATGATTTATTTTCTTTATCACAGATACCTCCCAGCTCTGTGGAGTCACCCTAACATCTGCCACCCCGGCCGCCCCCCAGTTTGACAGCTCGCGCAGCCCCGCTGCCCCCTGGGTGGAGGTGTGCACGTGTCCTCCAGGGCATACGGGGCAATTCTGTGAGCTGTGTGCACCAGGCTTTACCCGAGAGACTCCCAGCGCTGGACCGTTCTCACCCTGCACGCCGTGTAACTGCAACCGGCATGGGATGTGTCATCCGGAAACAGGTCTGTGTGTGTGTGTGTGTGTGTGTGTGTGTGTGTGTGTGTGTGTGTGTGATTAAGATGCTGAATGAAGTGTTTACTGGTGACCACGAATACGAGGACAACGCCACCACACGCCAGCTCGTGTGCGTTTGTTTTGTTACTTGTGTGTTTGTGTGTTTTGCTATTGCTCATCG
>JAYDZG010000028.1:5243585-5255712 GCA_034509265.1 Microcambeva bendego | reverse complement strand
TGTGTGTGCGTGTGTGTGTGTGCATGTTCGTGTGCGTGTGTGTGTGTGTGTGTGTGTGTGTGTGCATGTTCGTGTGTGTTCAGGTGTATGCGACTGCACAGACTTCACCACTGGTCCCGCCTGTGAGCGTTGCCAGGTAGGTTACTATGGAGACGCGGTGGTCGGTAGCCCCGGAGACTGTGTGTCCTGCCCCTGCCCAGACCAGAGCACCTGCGCCCAGGTGCCAAGGACGGGGGAGGTAGTGTGTACCAACTGCCCAGCTGGACAGAGGGGTGAGTTACTGCCTCCTGCTTGCTTAATCAAAAATGAATTGTACCCGTACAGAGTTTGGCATGCTATGCAGAGTTTGGCATGTTCTCCGTCGTTGTCCGATGAACAACGCATGTCTCCAAAGACCAAACTTTTTACACCAAAACACGCATTTGTGATAAATAATATTATTATTATAATCACGTATTTTAGAAACTACAATAACATTTTAATCAGAAGCAGAAGTTTCATTCTTACCCTGAAGCCTTGCACTACTCATGCAGCAAACTCAGCAAAACTTTCAGCTCAACTTAACTTAAATAATCCAAACTTGTGTGTGTGTGTAAACTCACTGTAGGAAGGAGCAGAGATACGAGTTTGATGGTCTCGTTACAGAAACTGTGATTTTTTTTATCTTTTATTGGTTGTTTTGATACAGAATTAAATCCACAATCCACACATGTAAAAAGTGAAAAACACTAAAAACTGAGACCATAAGCATGTATTGGTGTTCTAGTGTAGGAGATGTACACGTAGACTGACTTTTAGTTATTAAATACTAAAAACAAAAGGCTTTAACACATTATGCCCCATTTGTGGCTACAACAATAGTACCAAACTTCAAACTCCCACACTCATTCATTCTTATGATTCCGCTTACTTCTGTGTGTATAACCACTTTATATTTCATTTTCATTACATCAGGATTTAAAGCAAAATAAAGACTCGTACTGATGCGTCGCTTTAATATGAACAAATTAAAACAACGACTGTCCGATCGATAGATATGGCGAGGACACATTTAAGACTCGACAGTTTGTAATGGTATATATGTGCAGGTATCAGGTGTGAGCTGTGTGAGGATGGTTTCTACGGTGACCCGCTGGGCCGGACCGGCGAGGCCCGGGCGTGCTCGAGGTGCGAGTGCAACGGGAACACGGACCCCAACGCCGTGGGAGTGTGCGACCACGTGACCGGACGCTGCCTCAAGTGCTTGGGTCACACGGCCGGCGAGCGGTGCGAGAGGTGCCGGCCGGGTTACCATGGTAACGCACTGGACGGACGCCTGAGGCCTTCGCAGAAGTGTCAGCGTGAGTGTTCCAGGCAGAGGGGAAACTCAGATGGGTTCTAATCCACACAGACAGGATGGGCTGGGGGGGGGGCATTTTATTCTGAATTATGTATAAATATCAAATCTTTGAAAAGCAAAGTTACCTGATCTGAAGCCTATCAATCACCTGAAACATTCAGTGACATCACAGGGTGTTATTTCGATAATCACTGGATTATCAGGTACCAGTCGATTATCACAAGGGAGAACCAAAGAGTATAAAGTTTAAACATTTATGTAATCATTTTTGGGAAGTGCAAAGAGTTGGAACTCCCTCTATGGTTTAGAACTCTGTGTTATCCCTAAGCATAATTGGATGTGCCTGCAGCAGATTGTGATTGGCCACAGTGTTTGACAGGGTGGGATGACCGGACTGTATAAATACTACAGAATCTACTTTATAATTATAGATAATCTTTGTGGTAATTTCTGCTTCTCAGCGTGTGCCTGTAACCCTGCTGGCACGTCCACTTCGTTGAATGAGTGCGACCCTCACACAGGAAGGTGTCCGTGTCTGAATCATGTGATTGGAAGGGACTGCGGAAAGTGTGAGCCTGGCTTCTTTAATCTGCGTCCAGGCCTGGGCTGTGAAAGGTGGGTTTCCAATCCATCCATCCATCTATATTTATTCTTCCGTTCATCCATATTCCTCCATTTTATTGGCTCTGTACTCTGCACAATGACTGAATCTAATAAAATCCATATTCTTCCATTCACCCATCATCTTTAATCTGGCTAATCATGTTTATTAATGCTGTACATTAATGACATGATTTATTCCCCTCCTCATTCCTTGTATCAGTCCATCACTCTACAGAAGGAAAAAAAGACCCTATATTCAAGAGATTAACTCATATGCTGTAATTTACTTCTATACGCTGAACTAAATTTTCAATCTAAAGTGTCCATCAGAATCAGTCGTGTAATATCAGACTGGCCCGTCTCATCTAACGCTCTCCTTTCTCTCGACAGCTGTAACTGCAGCCCTGTTGGCTCCATATCAACCACATGTGACCCCATCACAGGCCAGTGTGTGTGTCGGACCGGTGTGGATGGCAAGCAGTGTGAATCATGTCGGATGGGCTTTTTTGGCTTCTCCTCCAGAGGCTGCCGAGGTACTCGTCATTATCAATGATCAAACCAATATTATAGTATGTTTAAGGACGAAAAATGTATTTTCTAATTTAATGTAGCGCATATATCGATAAAATTCAATTTATCTACATGTGTTTATCATCAGGAATATATTTGTAATGTTGTACACAGTTATTAACAAGGCTAGTGTCTTAAAATGTAGAAGATTGAGACATTAAGCATTTATAACATTTTATATGAGCCAGTTTCTGCTTTAGTACCCACAGTTAATTCAGGAAGTATTTACACACTTAAGTGCTAAAGTATATCGACATCAAGCAGTGGCCAGACAGTGTTTAAACCTCTTAAACTGTTCCAATATTAGGAATATGCTTGATCTATATGAATATTCTTTAACCACCAAACTTCGCAGCTGCCACTATGATCTCATGAAGGTTTTGAGTAAGTTTCTGGTTCTCTAGCTTGTTCTGGCACCTCGTGTCCGTGGTCCATGGGGCATCTTTGTTTTTTTGTTTGTTTGATTTAACTTATGGGCCTCATATCTGGTTTCTGTCTGGGTGCTGTGGGGAGCGTTTGGGTTGTACTTGTACTTGTACTTGTACTTGGATTGTACCTGAATGCACCTCTTGTTTTTCTGCTTTAGAAATGTGGATGTTTGACCTGTTTCAGGCTGCAACTTAGGGCTTGGTGTTGGTTTGATTATTTCTTGAGCCACAGTGTTCGGCCTTTATCCATCCTTTTCCACTTGGGTTCACCATTTTCCAGGACTACAGGCCTGAGCATCCCTAACACAAAGGGCCTATCCGCCCATGAAAGTCATGAAAATTGTTGTGATGCAATCCGTTTTTGATGCATAGATATAAACATCTAACATGTCCTGCCTTTTACGCTTAATATGGTTTATTTATTTTTTATTTCGATGAATCTTGTGTATTCAGTAACTACCTGTCCTGTCATTAATCTAAAAAAATACATAACCGATGTGAATAAATGAAATAAATTGTCCTAATTACACCTTTATTCTTTTTTTTCAGCCTGTAACTGTGATCCGATGGGCTCGGCGTCCATGCAGTGCCATCGCAACGGAACTTGTCTCTGTCGCCAAGGATTTGTGGGCTACAAGTGTGACAAGTGTGAGCTGAACCACTACCTTAACCGTGTCACCCATCAGTGCGAGGAGTGTCCGGTGTGCTACGGTCTGATCAGAGATCAGGTCTGAATGCTAATCAAACCTGCACCTCCAAGAGTCTAAATGTTTTTATTTCTCATTTTCTTTCCTAATCAACAGTACATCATCCAAGTTTTTCTCTAAGTATAAACTTTAAAGGAAGATTTACCCTCAGCCACGGACATTACTTAAGTGTGTTGTCTAAAATCTTCTTGGACGGTTCACTTAACTGAGGGAAAACGGTGAGGGATTTTCTGTGGTTAAGTTCCAATCTTTCCATGATGATGCCTCAGTGGAAGTTTCCTTAACAAAGAAGCAGAATGGAAAATAACAGAGATTCTTTTCAAAGAATCTAGCAAATACATTTTAAAGAATAGATTTAAAGCAGCTGGAACTGATAGAGGATTTTTAGAAATGGAGGAATGAGTAATTCTAAGTTGTATGTTATTAAAATACAGTGGACATACAAGCATTAGAACTGGACATCCAAGGTCACCCGGATCCAGTGTAGGACGGTCACAAAAAAACTTTTTCATGACCCACTGGTTGGGGATCATTAGTATTCCATAATAGTTTATTAGTATACCATAGTATATCACTACAGTATTTGATACTAGCTTCTCCCAGAAATCCCCCACACACCCACAATCCAATACATTATATATTCAGAACTTCATTTTCTTGCTCTGTTTCATCTTGGTGCTCGTTTAGCAGACTGTGGACCTACACCACTCCATTCAGGTCCTGTTATCACATCCGGCCAAAACCACTTCCAAGCCAAGCTGCTTTACCTCTCAACAATAGACGATTGCCAATGCATTTACTCCAGCTTCATTCCTCCACTGAGAAAATAGAAACATTTTGCCATGACAGCAAACTGGAGCAAACTGCCAGATGAACAGATACACCTGCAGTTTACCCAGAGCTCTGAAAACCGCTGTGTTAGTCATTACATTACTGCAGGCTTTGTGGTGGAAAAAATGCTAATGTCAGTCCCAATCCGAAACTAAAGCATGTTGGTCAAATCGAAGGTTGAAAAGGGAATTCCAGAAATAAAAAGGGTTATTTTAGCTGTATGTTTAAAAAAATAATAACTGCACTTAGGGACGGCTTGTTAACACTTTAAGTCCGACACCTATGAGTACCAAAACGAGTATCTGCCAATACTAGTATCAATATGATACCATCACTAACTAAGCAGTACTTTAAAATTTAAAACTTAACCTTCAGAAACGATTTATAGATTACAAACGTTTTTTTAAGTAGTTTATTAAATATTTGATTAAAATAGTTTAAAATAGGTTGTGGTAATTATCGTGTATGTTCTACCAACAGGCTGCTAAACTCAAAACCCACCTGCAGCATTTGGAGAAAATGCTCTCCAGCTACGACTGCAGCGGCCACAGACAAAGAATCTATGCACGTCCGAATCACGTCCCTCAGCATCAAGAACTGGGGAACCACTTACACCAGCACCAGGGGGAGGATTACTTACCTAATGCACTGGAGGACTTTCTGGCCATTCAAGGTAAATGACTGTGTTGGTGAGGGTGGGAGTTGTAGATAAAGCTTTATTTTACAGTAATTGTATCTTTCATAATTTACAACCCCAAATCAGGAAGAAAATTTGGACAGTATGGAATAAAAAATAACATAGAGTTTCTTTCATTTACTTTTATTTTATTGCAGATGGTTCACTGAACTTTAGTCCTTCAACACATTCCAAATAAATTGGACAATAAAGCATTTCCGCCTTTGTAATGTTGTTTCACTTAAGAACAGGCAGATAGAATACCAAGTGATTTAATGTTTCAGCTTTTATTTTGTCCCATTCTTCCTTCAGCCCTTTCTTAACATTTACTTTTTCACCTTTTAATTATTCTCTTTATCATGTGGTTATATCAGATACTGTTGAGTGGAGGTTCTCGATGTAGAGTAGTCCAATAATATCTTATAAAATATATTTTACATGTAAGCTTTTGGTGTGGCTGTAACACAGGACCCTAATAGTTATGTGGCGTGTCCACATATTTGTGTATTTAAGCATCATTTATTTATTCAGCTTTAGAACATTTTTCCCTCCCTAACAGAGGCCCGAGAAGCTTTTATCGGCCAGTTCTCACAGCTGGAAACCTCTGCCCATGCCCTGCAGCTCCAGCTGCAAAACTTCGCTACTGCAATGAACTGTACTCTGATGATGAAGGAAGGAGCTGAGAAAGAGGTTCAGACTATTGAGCAAACAAACGAGTGCCGAGCTCTCACAGATGCATTCACTACTGTGCATGATACGCAGATGCACCTTCAGGAGATGACATCTGACCTCAACAGTCTGGTTAGTCACACATCACAATCATCATTCAGTCAATATAAAATAGTTTTATGTTCAAAAGGTTGCGGGTTTAAGCACCTTCATGACCCCAGAAGTTATTTATTTAATATTACTGATTTTATACCCCTCTTAGCAGTAGTTTTTAAAACTACTGAACAACATCTGAAGTGTCTGTGTAGCACTCCTAAGTATATGCAAATGCAAAGCTTTTACCAGCTCTTAAATCCAAGAAATAGATTGTGCAATTAGTTTAGTCAGTGCACAGAGCAGAAATGTCTCAGCCACCGTTATCTGCCATTTTTTTTACCGGCTTTTAACACGTTTCGGTCTGTTACACCTCAGGTGCCTTTAGTGCTGCTTAGTGCTCCAGTAGCCTGAGCAATAAAAGATAAAAGCTTGAATCCACTTGTTTAATTCATGCTGTAACCGTGAAGTAAAAAAAGTGTGTAAATGTCAATTCTGTTGACTTTGTTCTGCCTTTTTCAGGTAATCCCTTTTATCATCCCGAAAGCACCGACTGAGTGGAACGCCCTGGTGAACGAATCCTCAGCCTTGGTGAAGAGGTGCGTCGGATGAATGAGATCGGAGCGCAGTGGCCACCAATCAAGGCTTTAATTAGTGTCTAAGATATTTACCAGGAATGATTTAGTGCCTTAACTGTAAATTCCCACTTTTTCTTTTAATTGTTTCTAGTCACGAAGAAATAGCTGCTCATATTGAAGGACTAGCACAGGAGGCGCTAAACATGTCTAACAAAACGTATTCGGTTCTGCTGGATCTACTGAACGACGACTCGACCGTGCTTCACATACAGCAGCTGACTGAGCGGTAATTCATTCATATTTTACCTCATTACATGTTCAGACTTATGATATGCACGAACTCTCCCACATGACATGAGTTCTCCTTCATTTCTTCCTGCCCAGGTCAGTTTACTACAATAATAAAACTCATAATTTCATAATTATTATCATATACAAAATCGTTAAAGGCGAAAGTAGTGAAATACATTAACATGTGTTACTGTAGTTGATTAGTTTTTTATAGTTAAACCTTTTAAAGTAGATTTTACAACCTGTACTTTTACTTTTGTGTGTTTTGTATTAAGAATTGAAATTGAAATTGTCTTGTTTGCACCTGGTAAAAAGTAACTTTACTCGTACTTGATCATCCAAGTATCTGTAGTTTGTTTACATGAGTACAGTAAGATCTGAAGTCAGGTTTGGGTGCCACTGTAAGCAGAGTACATAAATTAATGGAAATGCCTTTTACATATCATGCCACAAAAGTTGTGTGTGTGTGTGTGTGTGTGTGTGCCCGTTTCAGTCTGTCAGAGATGCAGCAGCTAAAAGAGAACCTCACCCGTCAGGCCAACAACACCCTTGCTGTCTACCTGTCAGTGCAAAAGCAGAACGTCGACGCGCAGGCCATTTTGCAAAATGTCACCGCCACTCTACCCACGCTGCACCTAAAGGACACGAATAATGACGGCACAGACGCCACCTCCTCTCGGCGGCTCGGCGATGCAGATAACACAACAACTGAGCCGCTGTACATCCAGGTCTGTTATGGATCACTTAACAGAAAAGACTATACAAGTCAGTCACACTGAATAAGTGCATCAATGAGTGCACATTGATCCTTGCTATTTATTCTAGACCTTGTTTCCCAACCTTTGCTGGGTCTAGACCCCCTTTTTCAGTGGCCAAGCAGTCTGGGACCCCGGCGACAGCAACATTGCGAGATATCATTAATAAATTAAGAGAAAAGTATTTATAGAATAGAATTTTCGATTTGAAGATTTCTCGATTGATCATTTCTTTGACCGCTGTGATATTGTTCTGGTCTGACCTTGAGATCAACGTTTACTATAGTTGGTCTTAGTCCATGTGCCTCGCTGCAGCCTGACCGTGAGGTCTATGTATATAATTTGCTTTAGTTAGTCTTTGTCGTTGTGATTTGTTCTTATCAAAGGGGTTGGGGTGAGTAATGTTGAATACATGTTAAAATTATTATAAAGAATATATACAGTATATGTGTGAGTATGAGGTTTTTTTGTTCAGGGTCTGGACCTAGCCAACATGACGGCCATGTTGGAGACCCTATTCGAGTCGAAGGAGCAGCTGCTAAATAAGACCAGAGATGGGATGGAACCACAGTTGGAACATGCTCGCAAGAATCTGAACACCATTCAGGAGTTCCAGCAGGTGAGTTAAAAAAAAAAACACGGCACTCAGGTGGCAGCAGTAAAATCCCGACGCTAGCACACCAGAGCTGACATTTCGAACTCGTCTTACTGAAACTCAGCTCTTCCATCTGGTGAGGCTGGGGTCCTGAATGAACAATGATTGGCTGTTGTTCATACAGGATGGGATAAGCAGTATAGGGACTCATCCTGATCTGTGTATAAACTCACCCCTGCTCGAACAGCCAATCATTATTCATGTAGGTGCCCAGCCAGCCTGATGATTTTATTAAAAATACATTTGTGGAACTTACAGATCTTTCGTAAATGATTAATGTCATTTTTATTGCTAATAGGGACATAATGTCACTTTTATTTCCTCTTTTATTGACACAAAGCTGACAGCACTTTCCAAGGGACTGAAAGAAGCGGCACTTTCTTCAGTGGTAGAAGCCAAGAAAACGGAATCAGAAGCATTCTCTCTCAGAAAGAAAATAGAAGGTAAATCATTTACATTTTTATTCATTTGTAAGGAATAAACACTGATCAGGAATAACATTGACCTCTGACATGTGAAGAGACTAACACTGATTATCTCTTCATCACGGCACATTTTAGTGGATATATTATGCTGAAAATGAACATTTTAGCCTTAAAGTTTATGTTAGATGGAGGAAAAATGGACGTCCGACCTCCAGATGCTTTCTTACTGAGGTTAAGACATCTGGAGTGATGGTGTCAACCCATACCATACGTCAAACACTGAACAAAACAGGGCTGAACGATCAAAGGTGGGAAACTCGCCATTTATAATCTTCAGCTCTGAACACCTAATGGAACAACGCTTGGCCATTGGTTAGATGGGGTTGGAGTCAACCAGGAGTTTCTCATGGTCGATCTGCTGGCTGATTGATGGCACCTGCATAGATCAGCAAGAAAAGCATAATCAAAGAACAGCTGAGGATGCTTAATGTTGTGGGGCAGCTTTGCCGCCTCTGACCCTGAGAGAATTGCAGTGAATGAGTGAAAGCAACAGTTGGCTGCAAATTGCAATATGGTTTTTCCAGGCTGGCAACCCTTGGGTAGATTCGCCACCTTTAAGTGTTTGATTATGTGTATTACAGGACAGACTGAATTCAAACTGTCGTAAATGCAGTAACACACAATCATAAGAACAAAATGACCAGAATGCATTGGGTTTGTATGTCCTGTAACTCTTTCCTGGACTTCAGACATGGAGGACGAGTGGCCAGTTCTGCGTACTCAGACCCGGGCAGCCCTGAAGCGAGAGAGCACGGTGGAGGACAAGATCATGACCGAGGTGAAAAAGAAGGTCAAGCAGGCAGAAAAAGTGCTCAGACCCGTGCTGGAGAACGCCATTCAGGCTAGCAACACGTCAGCGCTAGCACAAGAGACCGCTAATTCAGTCGCCAAGGTGAGATTGTAGATGTGATGTAAGCATGCAGGGCTAAATATATAATGAATATGTTACTATATATTCTTACGTTTTTTTTGTCATGTTGTCTTGTCTTATCTTTTCTTTTCTTGCCTTGTTTTGTTTTATCTTTTCCTATCTTTAATTAAAAAAAAAAAACTATCTGCCAACTGATTGATGAATGCACTTCATATACCTATTAGCATGAATACATTTCTTTTGTTTGATTAAAATTTAAGCAAAATACATTTAAAGATTACACTCTGTTATTTTTATATCGTGTAAGTGAATGATTAAAAAGGCGTTACTACTATCATGGAACTGCTTGTGCTGAGCTTTCAATGCATCAATTACACGGAAGGCTAATCTGCATTCTAATCTGTGATAAGGATTCTAGGGTGTCTCTGTCCCGGGGGAAGCAGACAAAGAAGTCGTCAGCGCAGCTCAGCGCAGCTGTGAACGCAGCCACGCAGCAGCTGGAGGAGCTGGAAGGTTTAGCCACTAAGGTGCAAGAGGATATCCATCCTGATGAGGTAAACCGGCCCTACGAGTCGCTGGTTTATTCCACTTTAAGGCTGGACTGTGTCAAATTATTCATCCTAAGAACCACTAAACTTTATTTTATATTTTATTTAAATAATGCTCATCGGAAAAAGTGTATTGATCAGGGTGTGTCTCATCATACACAGGACTGATTTGCATGTTAAAAAATGCATACGGCTGCTGTTCACATTCTTCATCTCCACAATCAGAGCCAGTTTGGCGTTGGTGAGAGGAAGCATGACGTAAGGACTTCCAAAACAGTTTGGTGAAGGTCTAACCACGTTCCAATCTGGCTGAACCCTTTAGCCAAAAGTCCTCCAAATTGCCAGTCTTAATGGTTGACTTCTCCAAGATTATGGAGAAATCCTTCACAGAATCACTGATAAGAAAACTACAGGAAGATAAACATGCATTCATTCTCTAATATAACTACATCGACAAATCCCACATATGTACAACACACCACACCACATTAGCAAACAAGTCATCCTGATATATCCACCACCCAAACTTCATCTGAAGAGTCTGTGTCATATCAGGGTCTGATTCGATTGTTAAATGAGCTAGAAGAGACTATAGATATATTGGTACATGCTTATGAAGAAATCAATGAATTTACATACAACCTAGTTGTACCTTAAAATTGCATTTATAATGCTCATGTGTTTGGCACACAGGGGCCAGTTATCCAGCATGAGCCCACTTTTCTCTAACTTTACCTCAGTTGTTAAAGTTTGAGTTGATTTAATTTATTTTTCGTTGTTTCTCCACAGGTTGATGTTTCATTAGAAGGTGTAATTGGCAGCATGGAGTCAGCCAAAAGCCAGCTGGAGGACTTCACAAACACTCTTGCCGAGCTGCTCAGCCAAATGGGTACGTTTAGAAAGCTTTGTGTGATGGTCCATCATAGAGGCCTCCCAGCCCAGAGAAATCGACGCCGCTTCTGGACATGGTTGACATGAGTAGCATTTGTGCTTGTAACTCAACTCTACTTACTATTTATTCGTGTGTCCACATATTTTTGCCCAAAAAGTGTACGTGATCATTTTTATCCACTAAGGCATCACAGCAGAACCACTGCCCCAGTTTCCTCACATCTGTTTTTGTAATAGAATTGAATGTAATACCTCTTTAAGGAGGATACCCACATTACTTACCCACATTACTTGGAGGTTTTTTTATTTATTCATTGTTCAGATCTTATATATGATTGTATTCTGATATTCCCGTCTCCTATTCTCTTCGGATACCTCCCCCTGTTGACCATTCACCTCTCATCTTTCATAAAACTCAAC
This sequence comes from Microcambeva bendego, assembly GCA_034509265.1. NCBI lineage: Eukaryota > Metazoa > Chordata > Actinopteri > Siluriformes > Trichomycteridae > Microcambeva > Microcambeva bendego. The sequence goes on along the minus strand of JAYDZG010000028.1, from coordinate 5,244,302 downwards.
GTCTGCCCCGATTCATGTCTTGTAGAGGCGACCAGGGATCTGGAGAAGTACGACCGGGTGCTTAACGAGACGGCCGCCCGGCTCCGGGTCCTCCGGGGCAGCATGGAGAACACAGCACTGAACAGAAAATTCCAGAGCCTTCAGAGGGCTGCCGAGAATCAACAAGAGCAGCTTCTGGAGCTGGAGAAGAACCTGCAGGATATCCAGGGGGAACGGGACAGCCTGACCGACATCGCCCAAAATCTGCCCACATCTTGCCCAGAAAAGAGTTAGATGAGGGGATCTGTGACTGCTAGTATCTTTACTGTGATGTGTGTTTAAATCTGGTCATACGAGTGGTCACTTGCTCATAGCAGAATATTACCTGCATCATCTACCATTAACCATCAACTTCATTTAGCTCGCAGAATCCACATCTGAAGAACATCAAATTCATTTCGGCTATCGGACACCGAAATTCGAACCCCAGATCTAAGCAGTGTTGATCATAGAAAGATCTGTGCACCACCCTTAATGGGACACGTTTTGCACAGACGCTTTGTTATCTGCCAGTCAGGGTCTTTACACAGTGTGTGTTACCCTGTAACTCTGGTCATCCCACCCTAGCTGAAACATGTCTGCTGCATGGACTACAAGAACCGTGAAGTTCAGAATCTCTACGCTGGTGTGCTAGCGGAATATTTAACTAGCGGTTAACAAAATTGTTTTCGTTTTAAA
>JAYDZG010000028.1:5191797-5207713 GCA_034509265.1 Microcambeva bendego | reverse complement strand
GGAATGTCATCCGTTTGTGTTTTAATATAAAAGATTAATTTACACGCCGATAATAAAAATAATTTATTTATTTATAAAACTACAATGAAATAGATTTTTTCTTTCGCTATAATATGTTAGTTTAGTAGAACAGAGTTGAGTTCAGGTCTGAAGCATGAGCAGTTGAAGTTACATTGAGCGATGAAGTTTGGAGTGACATTTAGCGTCCTGCGCGGGGTAAGAAGCTTTAAATGTGTCTAATATTGCTTATTTTTATTGTCTTAAACACTACAGCACCCGTTTACAGACTGGTGGAACATCCATGATAAGGGTCTTCATTCATTTGCATGGGTTCGCTGGATTCGTATCAATATTTGGAGCATACTTTAACATTAACATAAGCCGTTCCTTACTCAATACTGACACCTAGTGTTCATTTATTTCCATATGCCTATATACTTACCTCTACCTGTCACTGCTTTTGAGTATTTTTTGTAACCTTGTTCAAGTAGCCATGAAGCAGATGTAGGCGAGATAACAAGGTAAGACTGTAGTACCAAAAAGTGAGCAAGGCACCTAACCTCTAATTGCTCCCTGGTCACTGGCTAGGGCTGCCCAAAGCTCCGCTCATGTGTGCTCACTGCCCCCTAGTGTTCACTAGTGTGTGAATATGTGTATTTCACTGCATGGATTGGGATAAAATGTGGCAAATTCACTGCACAGTGTTTAAACTAAATAAATAAAATAAATTATTTAATCTAAATAAAATAAAAGTGGAAATTATTTTGAGGTACATGTCTCCTGGGCAGCATCACACTTCAACAGAATATTGTTTGTGACTAAATTTAAAAAAGTTAATGTCTATTTCTCTATTTTTATTTTAAAATATGTATTTTAACCTGATAATGGTCATCACCGGTCCACCTCAGGGCACTTTACTTAATCTTACACCCTCATACACACATTTTATTTATTTATTTAGAATACTATTTTTATCACTGCATTTTAACCCAATCCATGCAATGAGGAACACATATACACATTAGTGACCACTGGTGGGCAGTTAGAGCTTGGGGGACTTCAGTTGTGAACCTGGGAATTACATCATTTTTATGATGTCGCCATATTTTCTCTGTTTAAGCATCACTGCATTTGTGTTTGCAGTGGGCACGGCTCTGTGGGCGTTCTTCATCTCGTCCATGCAGCGTACAATGGAGACGATGCTACAGTTTCCTGAAAGGTAGTGATAAGATACGTGCAGGATAATGTTATTCATTTACTAATTTATATCATGAGTCTAATATGATCATAGCAACACATGGACTATTCACATGTTTCACAGATGATGTGAAGTCTCCACGAGCTGTGGTCAGCCCAGACATATCAAAGTAAGCCCCTACATGTAGCACAGTGCAGAGTGATATTATTTAATCCTGCTTTCAAAAAGTCCATTGGTAACATCTGTTAAAAATCAGCAACTCATATTGTGATCCTTCCTGAATTGTTTTAATTGTATTTAAAATATGTAACACTTAGGATCCGTAACATTGGCATTATGGCCCACATAGACGCAGGGAAGACCACTACAACCGAGAGGATGCTTTACTACTCTGGATACACACGTGCGCTTGGAGGTAACATTGAAGGTGTTTTGTCTGTGTTTTACTCATATTTTGTAAAATTGAATTTCAAAATGCCCCCAGAAAGTATAGAGGTAAGAAATGTGTAACATGCTGTTCTGAAATGTGACGTGTGTTCTTTATGTAAGATATAATACCGTACAGTACAGTAAAAATAGCAGTGATGGCTTAGTGGTTAAGGTACTGTGCTAGTAATCAGAAGGTCGCTGGTTTAAGCCCCACTATCACCAAGGTGTCACTAGTGGGCCCCTGAGCAAGCACCCTCAATTGCTCAGAATCATGTTTGTAATTATAAAGCACTGAAAATGTCAATTTTAAGGTTAGCACCCAAATGCAAGGACTCATATTGGGCATCATTAGTGCTATATACTTTGGTGTGTTATTTAACATGAGCATACGGCTGTAATGTCACTGTCGCCTGTTCTGTTGCATAGACGTGGATGACGGGGACACGGTGACCGACTACATGGCCCAGGAGAGAGAGCGTGGGATCACGATCCAGTCGGCCGCGGTCACCTTCGACTGGAAGGAGCACAGGATCAATCTCATCGACACGCCAGGTATGATCGCACATCCGCGTTTAAAAACGAAACCTAGACAGGAGCTCAGAATGGAGGTGGTGGTGTGGTTTGTTTTAGGCCATGTGGATTTCACTCTGGAGGTGGAGAGAGCTCTGCGCGTGCTGGATGGAGCAGTGGCGGTGTTTGATGCTTCGGCTGGTGTGGAGGTGACCTTTTTAATATTTCAGATAGTGGTCCGATCTTTTTCCTTTGTTTTGCACTTTTTGTAATGAGGGTTTGATTTGATTAAGATGTCAATCAAAACTGTGCTTCTCTGTAGTAAGGACACGAAGCCCGACAAGAAAAAATGTGCTTGACTGCTGTAACATATCCACACAGCTCAATGCAAACTACCAAAACAACGATCAGGTGGCCGGCTCTCACTGTCTCTCCGTGTCCAAACCAAAGTCCAGAATTAAACCTGTCGAACATCTGTGGGAAGACCTGAATATTAAAATTTAATCTGTCAGAGGTTGTGAGGATCTGCCATTAAGAACGAGATAAACTGCAGAAATCCAGAGTTAGCATTTGGATCCAAAATACAATGCCTGTGCTCCGACCCCTGGAATTTCCAAAGGTTATATTCCCAGAGCACCCTTGAATTGGGAAATTACTTAGAAATGTCTTTCTGAGGCGGCAAACTCTAAACCGTGAGCATGTTTATAGGATGATAAAGGCAATCTGTTAGATTTATAGGAACGGTCACTTTCATCAATAGCGTCACCACATTTATTGTGTAATTATCTGTAATTTGAGAATTGGCTAGATCTCTCTCTGTCTCTCTCTCTCTCTCTCTCTCTCTCTCTCTCTGTGTCTCTCTCTCTGTCTTTCTCTCTCTCTCTCTCTCTCTCTCTGTGTCTCTCAAAAAATGCTTGAATGCTCCTCCTTGAATTCCAGGCACAAACCATGACTGTGTGGCGACAGGCGGAAAAGCATGAGATACCCTGTGTGTGTTTTCTTAACAAGATGGATAAATCAGGAGCCAGGTAACCAACACACTCACACACTTACATTTATTTAAAAACCGCTATAACTTGTACTTCAGTTTCTCCGTTTTGGTCCGGGAAACATTTTGAAAGCCACAACAGAGACGATGAGAGTTTTCTACACACAATACCCCATAATGACAAAGTAAAAAAAGAATTATTTAAATGTAAATTTATTTAAAATAAACAAGTCAATAAAATAAAAAAATCACATGTACGTAAGTGTTCACAGCGTTGGCCATAACATTCAAAATTGAGCTCAGGGGCATCTTGTTTCCACTGATCATCCTTCAGTTGTTTTGTGTTAAATCCAGTGGATTCTCTTCTCATACATTATCACACTACCACAAAACTGAATATTGTCATGTTCACATTTTCTGATGATGTATTTTAAAATTGGCCGTTGTTTTAAAGTTTCCAGGTTCTGCTGTAGTTCTACAATATATGAACTTGCATTACAGTAACACCAGATATTGTCTTTTACTGTCTCGTTTTCATCAGTCTGAGTTACTGTGTAGAGAGCATCAAGACAAAACTCAAGGCCAACCCTGTTGTCCTTCAGGTACAACTCTGTCTTTAATCATCCATAAATTCATTAATAATAATACAAATCTTTATTTATTGACACATTTGCATGGTTATTGCATCATCACCCTGGACAACACACTGGGCTGTACATTATATAGTTAGGGTTGTATGGTTTTTCTGTTCACACATATTATTTATTATTACTAATGTTGTTATTATAATACATATTTACCTAATCTTACTATTATTATTTTTGAACTATTACGCCTCTATTTTTTTATTCATATGGCTAACAGTATGTAGCTAGTATAAGCTTTAGCTAAATTACCTTAATATATAGCTATACATAAATATTAAACTCTGTCTGTCTGTCTATCTATCTCTATCCCTACCTACTTACCTTCCTATCTACCTACCTACATATCTACCTACATATCTACCTACCTTTCTGCCACTGACTTCTTCAGCTTCCGATTGGCTCAGGAAAAGACTTCACTGGATTGGTGGACCTGATCACTAAGCAGCAGGTCCAGTGGCAGGGAAAGTCCAGAGCTGAGGACGGGCGAGTTTTCGAGACGAGTGAACTCCAGCCTTCCGATGAGCGAACGACAGAATTCTACGAAGAGCTCGTCCAGGCCAGAGCGGCACTTGTAGAGCAGGTGTTAGAAAAATACTGAAGACTGACGGCTATTCATCATATCGAACTGCCACACTTGAAGACAATAATGTGTTTGTGCACGCTGTGTGCAGGTTGCAGATCTGGATGATGAATTTGCTGAGTTGCTTTTGGGAGAATATGGAGAGAACTTTGATGTAGTTCCAGCTGAGAAGGTTAACAGCATGTTTTTTATTAAAATAGATTTATATAAAACTTGATTAAACACATTTCATCATGAATGTGTTCATGATCTGCCCTTTTTTCCACCCCTACAACATACAATAACAACTAATATACAGGTTGTTAACTTCCCACCCGTAATTTCTCCCTTCCAGTAAATAATATTAAAAATCGGATCCACGAAATTGAGTTCCAAAAATGCAAAACATATATTTTAAATAATAACCTAAAAACCATAAATCTCATTGCAGGCAAGTTTAATTACTTCTGTAACTTTGGAATGTAATTTTGGGGAAACTACTGGACCATTTAAATTTAGGGTATTTTTAATTCAATGAGCTTTAAAACAATGTGCTGCTTGACCTCCCTTCCCATTTAAGATTTTAAGGGTAGCGCTCATCCCTCCCAGGGGTTGAACCACAAAGGCTGCAAATATCTTTAAAAGTTTCCCTCTTGAAAATAAAACCGATGTGTCTTTATTATTTACTGGAAGTGAGATATTGGGGAAGTTTCATCAAGGTTGGCCACTATTATAATTGATTACAATTTAATATTTTACCCTAATGCTCTTAAATGTGTCTCCTGTTACCGGTCCGGGACTCACCCTGAATGAACACGTCTGTCTTTGTTCATGTTGGTACCCACCCTGCTGGGCTTGTGATTGGAAGGTTGTCGGTTCCATTCCTAGAGCCGACAGGTCACGACTGAACTGCTCCCCGGGTGCCGTGGCTCGGGCTGCCCACCGCTCTGGGCATGTGTGCTCACTGTCCCCTAGTGTTCACTAGTGTGTATGAGTGTGTTTCACTGAATGGAGTGTATTAAATTCATCTATGTGCACCATAGTGGTGAACGTGTGTCCTAAATAAAAATAAAAAAATTTGATATAAATCTGTTTTATAGCTGCAGGAGGCTGTGAGGAGAATAACTCTTTCTCGTAAAGGAGTGCCGGTGCTTTGTGTAAGCTCTTTAAAAAACAAAGGAGTTCAGCCTCTACTGGACGCAATCACAGCATACCTCCCTGCACCTAATGAAAGGAACCATGACCTGGTGTAAGTCCTGTAATCCTTATTTAGGATTGTATTGTAGGTATTGCAGACAAAATGTGAATCATCTTAAATTGAATCACCGATGCTAATTAAATCTAATCGCTACCTAGATGGAATAACCTTATTTAGAAAGCGATTACTTAATAGAACTCTCACTAGTTCAACAGCTGTCTAGTTAAACACCAAGGGAGCGAGGCAGCTCAGTATGATTCCTCCTGGTGTTCTTGTTTTAGCATTGTAGGCTTATTAGCGTTTTGGTGCCCTTGTGTGGTCTGGGAGATCTGTGAGACCTTCAGTACCTCCGGTACCACAAAAAAACAGAATCTGAATCTTTTTTAGAACTTTGGTATTGACTTGGTACAGAAGTATCGGTTATTGTGACGTCTCTATATGTGTGAGGAAATACTAGTGCCACTGATTTGATTTATCCCTAAGTTGTTACATGACATTAAGATTGCGCCTCTCTGTGGGACATGATAATATGATGATATTTAATGATACAGGTGTTTTGTCTGTGTGCATTCATGCTTAGGCGCTGGTACAAGGATGACCTGTGTGCGCTAGCATTTAAGGTAGTCCATGACAAGCAGAGAGGTCCACTGGTGTTTCTGAGAATCTACTCTGGCTCCATGAAACCTCAATCAGCAGTTTACAACATCAACCGAAATGGAACGTAGGTCTAACGGGGCTTTTTCAGCTTGCAGTCTGAATTCTACAGTGATGACAATGATGCCACAAATGCTTTTATTTTGTTCATGTTATTTTAACAGTGAGAGAATGAGTCGTCTGTTGGTGCCATTCGCAGATCAGCATGTTGAAATCTCATCACTTTCTGCAGGCAACATCGCCCTCACTGTGGGTCTTAAACAGGTATAAATAACACAGGTGCCCCAATAATTCCTTACAAGGGGCCAACAGTTAATATTGCACAAAAGACATGTTTGTATTGTTAAATGAAACACTATTTTTTTTATTCAAATTAACAGTGATGCTAATATTTTTTTCAAAGCAAGCAGAGCAAAAATATTCTCTCTGAAAGATGAGATTTGCTAAACGTAATCTGAGGAACAGTTTACAGAAAGTTAATTACTGTAACTGTTCTTAAATCACTCGTGTCATTACACATTACTTAACCTTTTCGTATCCACTGTGACTGACCGTGCAGCTCTCATAATAATAATAAAAACAGATAAATAAAAATAAAATATAATGAACAATGGATATAAATAGGTTCATTCTCTCTGACAGGAGCTCTGCAGCGACCCCTCTCCTCTCCACTGTCTCATGTAAAATTGGTAGAGGTGTGACGGGATGTTGTGAGATGAGGAATGAACTGTTACTTAATCAGCGAGGGATTCTGGCATGGCTTGTGTCTGAACCACAGCTATTGACGGGCCTTTATTTGTGCTCGTATTGCCTTTTATGCGCTCAGCTGGCTGGGTGTCCACACAGACTAAAAGTAAGATGGCTGCAGCACTGCGATGCTTTGGCACCCTCTCTAATGTATTCTTGATATTCTTTTCTTGCGTCCAGTGTTTTCTCCGACCGCGATTGAGATAAAGCAGCAAATAAAACTGCAGTTGTTGGCTCTTATCTATCTTGTCTCCGCTCAGACAGTGACTGGTGACACTATCGTTTCATCCAAAGCCTCGGCAGCAGCAGCTACACAGAGGGCTCGACGTACTGAAAAGGAGGGGACAGGAAATCTGCTACTGGCAGGGGTCGAGGTGCCTGAACCGGTCTTTTTTTGCTCAATAGAGCCTCCATCAATGGCCAAACAAGCAGGTAAGTTCTTTAAGTCTTTCACTCCCATTTACTCACATTTCTTTTTTTAGTTTATGATGTAAATTGTTGTATTTAAAAATCTCTTTACTACACACTACTGTATACTGTAAATGTACTGTAAGTCACTTTGGATAAAGGCGTCTGCTCAATGCTGAAAACGTAAATTTAAGCACATTTGAGTTGATCATCCTCAATATTGTACCGCCTTATATTAATGTATCACGTTACATTGATGTCCAAAATCACTTTCTTTTCTGTGCATTAAATAGCCTGTAATGTGTGTGAGCAACAAAATGTCCATTATAAAAATGCAATGCCAAGTTTACGCTACACAACTTTCAAGCTGTTTAGATCACTGAACAGTTGGAGATGGGGGATTTTATACTACAAGCTAAGAGGGGTTCAATGATACTGTGCACGTCACAAACAAGTGAGCGTACAAAGTTGTGCAGCATCAAATGAAGAAGAAAAAATACATAAAAAATATAAGAAAAATGTAATTAATAAATGCATTACATTAAGTGGATTTGGCAACGCAAACAGCAGGGATTGGCTGTTCTGTAATGACGCATTGGTGTTATGTTTTACACATAATTTGGGAAGTAATTTCTTTTTTTATATAGAACAAAATGGTATGATATTATTTTCTTCATTTGTAGATCTCGAGCACGCTCTGAATTGCCTCCAAAGGGAAGATCCCAGTCTAAAAGTCAGGACTGACCCTGATTCTGGACAGGTAACATTTCTCTACCAGCAAGATAAATAATATTTGTTCATGAATTCAAGCTTAAATCTTATATTTTCTTTACAAGACGATTCTGTGTGGAATGGGGGAGCTTCACATCGAGATTCTACATGATCGCATTAAGAGAGAGTACAACCTGGAAACACACCTCGGACCCTTACAGGTCGCCTACAGAGAGACCATCCTCCAATCAGTAACCATCACAGGTAAGACCAGAAAGGAGGGGAGGAGGGCTTGACTGACATTCCACCCTTCTGATGAGTGAACTATGTACTCTTCATATACACCAACACCTGACCTCTTCCCTCCTCCACTTCTCCACACAGCCCAACCCCTCTGTTTAATCTCATTTCCCACTTTAGCAGACTGGAGGCCAATTCCATCTGCTGCAATTAATTATTCCTGCTTGAAAACGCACACCTGGGAGTTCCGAATCTCAGCGCTGGTGTGCTAGCATCTAATCACGCTGTGCTCCCTGAGTGCCTGATAGTTTTTGAATCTTCACTTATGTTCAGATCTACAAGAACTTCACATTGGTCCTCCATACTTAAAACCTTCTTTGAGAAAAGCTTTGCCACACAGAATGTCAGGATTGCCTTTATCAGTAAGGGACCATCGCCCCTCGTCATTCAGTCAGTATAAAGCTGCATTTTAAGGAGTCTAACCACTTGGACGGCCGCCTTTTGAGGAGCTCATAGATTGTTGTCAGTCTGTGTAGAGGTAATAAACCCAAAATGAATAAACGCTTTTTGTCTTTGTTTGTTTTAGACACTCTGGATCGCACGCTGGGTGAAAAGAGACACGTTATAACTGTAGAGCTCACTGTAAGCCCACAGGAGGAGTCTGACGCACCAGGAACTTCCTGTCATTTATCTTATGACGAGGAAGTGAAGGCTCAAATTTCTGCTGACATTAAAGAGGCAGTGGATACCGGGGTGCAGAGTGCCTACCTTCAGGGTAAGCATGAGTACAGTATTTCTGAAAATTCTAGTACTAGAATTAGACACTGGAACATGTGAGGTAACTGAAAAATCAATAACTACAGGGTATCCTAGTTAGCCAGGACTATCAAAATAGACTCACAAAGCATGACCTGTCACTCTGTTTGTCATTGCACATACATGGATATTTAATGCTCAGAACACTAATAATTTGCCTTCCTACCTACCTACCCACCAATCCATCTACCTACCAACAGTCCTACCAACGAGTCTATATACTTACCAATCTACCTACCACTCTACCAATCTACCTATTTATCTATCCATCCATCCATCCTATCAATCCTAATCTATGATCAGGAAACTTACACTCCTCCAAATGTGTGGTATAACATTTAATATGACGGTAATACGTTAGTAGAAGGGGTGTTTCAATACTTTTGTTCATATAGTGTGATTCTCTTTGATGTGTTGTTGAGTATTAAATCCTGTCAAACTGCTCTGTTTCTCATGAAAGATGATGATTATGTTCTCTTGATGGTGTACAGGTCCTATGCTGGGTTACCCTGTGCAGGGGGTTAGCACAGAGATCCACAGTGTGTGTATGGAACCCGGTACTTCTTTAGCAATGGTGTCTGCCTGTGTGTCCCGCTGCATGCTTAAGGTACATCAATGATTATTATATCATTATTAATTATTAGTAGTAGTCGAAGTAGTCGCCCTTGTCCAACCTACCTACATGATTAATGCATCGAGAAGCAGACTATAAGCTCTCAAAAAGCCAATACTTGTTCTAAAATTATTCAAATACAGATTAAATACAATCTGTTGAGGGGTAAACTATTTTTATAGGGCAGTGCGGCCCAATTTAAATCCAAGCAGGGTCTATTTTAGTCAGCAACTTCCAGTAACTCTGTCCATGACTTTACACGAGAAAGTGGACAGTAGACGGGGGCGCTGTGGAGCTCCTATCAGCAGGGATCGAGTAACCTATGATGACAAACCCCCAAGTACAGAATGGAGGAAATGCCTTACAGGTCATGAGTTCGATCCCCAGGTGGGATGGTCCAGTTGTTCTCCCTGTGTCTGCATGGGTTTCCTCCGGGTGCTCTGGTTTCCTTCCACAGTCCAAAAACATGTAGGTCAGGTGAATTGGAGATACAAAATTGTCCACGACTGTGTTTGATATAAACTTGTGTACTGATGAAACTTGTGTAATAAACATCTACTGTGTTCCTGTCATAAATGTAAAGTGTAAAGCAAATGAATGTGGTCACCCCTGATGTGTTGGATTCTGTGTGTAGGGGCTGAAGCAGGCAGGAGGGCAGGTGTTCGAGCCTGTGATGTCACTAGAGGTGATGGTAGGGGAGGAGTATCTGAGCTCTGTACTTGGTGACCTTGCTCAGCGCAGGGGGTCGGTGCAAGACATCCAGTGCCGCCACGACAGCAAGGTGCTTTTAGCCACCGTCCCTCTGGCAGAGATGATGGTAAGTATATCTAAGCAACTCTATCTAGGGTTAGTTTTAGTTTTATTTACTTCAGATTAAGGCGTATCCAGTTACCTGATCACATTTTGCTCTCTCTACTGCTCAAGACCTCCAACTCCTGACTGAGGCCTGTAGCTAACGAGTTTCAATAATAATAATAGTTTTCATTTATTTAGTGCCTTTCAAGAACCCGAAGACGCTTTGCGATCATTTCTTAACACAACAAAAAAAGAATCTAGGGGGAAAACTGCTGGGAGGCCAGTTAAGATGAGGGCAGCAAAACTGAAAGATCACCCATCAATGGTTTTTATTTTTTTTTTAACTTGGGCATCAGTTGAAGCTGCGACTGAATGACCTTGTCTGTTTTTCAGGGTTACTCCACCGCTCTACGCACTCTGACCTCAGGAAATGCCACTTTCTCACTTGAGCTTTCCAGATATGAACCCATGAACCCTCAAGACCAGAACATGTTACTGAACAAGATGGCTGGACTGCTGTAGTTTACAATCAGTTAGCTTCATGGACTTAATGTTTTTATTTATTTATTCATTCATAAAATTATGAATTATTTCTTTGGTCCAAGGATGGGACGCTGGTAAACCGGTGACCAGGTAACTGGTGGTCAAGGTTCATTGATTGATCTGTTCATTGAATGCTGGTTCTGAAACAGGGAAACTGGTACAGAACGAAGGAAAAATAAAATTGTGTGTTTATAGTTTATTTAGAGAGCTGGGTTCGCTAACATTTGTAGAACTGATAAAGACATTTATGTAACGCAGTGTTCAGATAAAGCAATATTTGATAAAGCCACCATTGCACTGTGTGAACTCAGGGCGAACAAAACTATACACACACGTCAAGACTCATGTTCTCTGAAGGTCAGTTCAATTTTATATGTAAATATTTTATTAATACATCATTAGAAATGAAATACACCCATTTCACTGTCCACTGTCATCACTGATTTTCTCACTGTCCTGAATCAGAATCAGAATCACTGTACGCTGCTACCAGTGACTTTGCAGTGCAGTCAGTTTCAGATCCCACAAGCCCACCATGCAGCTCTGCATCTCTGTGCTCTATACTCAGTGTCTGATTGGTGGATGGTTCTGAATCATTTTGCTGTGGTGAGTTCTTCAGCATGAAACACAGAGCCAAACTAGCATCGTCAGGTACCTTGTGCCTGCCATCGGACCTCCTGCGTACCAGAGAGCTGGAGCTGGTTGGAGTTGTGTTGAGTGTTTTGGTAATAGCAGCATCTCTGCTCTTCAGTCCCAGTTTCTGCATGATAGATCCTACAGCTCCACCTGATGGAGCAGAAGTGGAACAGGAGGAGAACCAGGAACGAGAGAAGATCTGCTGTCTTTTGATAACCTGTCGGTCATCATATGCTAAGAAAGTACAAAGAAAGAGAGAAATGGTGTCGATACATTTATGTTTCTTCATTCATTATTAAATGTCTGAAATGTAAACAACTTGTAGCCTATAACTGGTGACATCAATGTCTGATAGTATCTGCCATCCACATATGTACACATACATGACTTGCTATGTTTGAGATGGTGGGACCAAGCACATTTACATTTTTACATGAGGTGTCTCAGAAGGAGAATTTTCATGAGTGGGAGTGAAGGATGATGGGGGAAATATGTCTGTGTAACTAAGTAAGTAAGTTTTTGTTGCTCACAGTCTGGGCTCTGGTAGGTAAGAAGTGAAGCCAATTTTTTATCATCTTCTTTCTCTGGTAACAGAGGGATGGACAGATTCATCCTCTTCCTCACAGCGTTATCTTTTTCTTCTTCTTCAATCATCACTTTTTTTTCATCCTAAAGTGCAGAGTCGATAATGATCATAATCATATATATAATGTCGACATGATATCTGATAGTTCATCTTATTTGATGGTAAGCAAATATAATGATGTCATTTCATGTAAACCAAAGCGTTCTCTGGGGAAGTTTAAAAAAAACCAAAACCTCACCCTGAACTTTTTCCGGAGGGTTCTGTTGAGCTGAAAGTCGTCCTTCCAGCTTTCCTTCTGTTCCTGCAGCTCAGACAGAGTGGGAATAGCCGCTCTGAGTTTCTCCTTATCCTTCCCACCATGATCCAGTTTATACATTGCATCTGTCTCCAACTTCTCCTTCTCAGTGCGCTCTGTGACCATGAAAGAACATGATAAATGCCAGAACACTACTGTAGAGATAAACACGGTTCACCTTTGCAAATCTGAAATCTTTTAAGGTATTCTGTATTTCAATATTTAATATGCCATCACCTCACAAACGACTTATGCTTATGCCTTGCGTGTTTACCTGTAGTGAGTATCTGTTCATTTTCAGCCATGTTCCATCTCTCTTCTTTACGTTGGGCACCACTCACAATGACGTAATCACACGTAGCAGGATCAGTCTGCATCTCGATGTAGTTCACACACAGATGACACTTCATCCTGAATCTAAAAGAACAGGTAAACACACTGGTTAAACACCAGACGGGTGGCTGCATTTTAAAAGTATTAGTGGACATAGAGGAGCCGCCAGAAGAGAGTTGCTGTAGTTAGATTCCAAGTGACTGAACAAGAATCTGAGTGGATTTAATAGAGTGAAACAACCAAATCTACTGGATGGTGTCGAAGAGGTACCGTCAAGATCTTGTCATGTAAGAAAAGTCTGAAATGGGAGTCATGGACAGAGACTGACCAGGTAAAGCTCTCACAGTGACCACAGAGTATCAGAGAGGTCAGATGGGATTCACCAGACATGTGACGACGTTTTTTTAACTGGGATTTTAACATCATGTTTTACATGTAGGTTACATTCATGACAGGAAATGTTTATTCATTACACAAGATCCATCAGTACATAGGTTATAGTGAACAGTCATTTATACATTTTAGATCTCCAGTTCACCTCACATGCAAGTTTTTGGACTGTGGAAGGAAACTGGATACCCAGAGTAAACCCACGAGAACAGGCAAACTTAACCCAGAAAAGACCTGGACCGTCACACCTTGGGCTAGAACCCAGAACCTTCTCGCTGTGAGGTGAAAGTGCTAGAAATTTAGCCACCGTGCCACCCCAGAATGTGACAAGGAGTAAATAATAGTGCAACTTACCTGTATATAGGTGTGGTGTAGTAATTTCCCACTTTCTTTTTCTCTGCATTGTATCGGACACCTAAAATCATTGTAAAGTGAAATCAGAGGGTTTCAGTGACTTGGTAGGTTTCTGAAGAAAAAAAGCTTACAGCCACCAGCCTATACATACATGACATACATTTACATAGCAGTCACCTTTATTCAAAGCAAAATAGTTAAAATAGCTTCTAAAATCATGCCAGGCTTGATCCAAGTAGTTTGTTCTGTTTAACGGTTATTCCGTGTGACAAATTTATATTGAAAGTTTGTATTTTTGCAGCTCTGTTAATCATTATATCACATTAATCTTGGATGAAGTTTATGATACTATAACATTTATGAAAAATACAGAATGTAATCTTACCCATGCCTATGTGATTCTTGCAGCCATCACACCAGATATTGTAAGGCATTTCAAATCTGCAAAAAACAGTGAGTTCATCATAAATTTGGAAAAATATACAATGCACAAAACATTCTTTTACTAGACGTGACTAGTCTACTGCGCTTTTCAGCCCTAGATTGAAGTTAATCTGACATCATGTCATTAAAAACAAACAAAAAAATGTGACAACTATTTGACAACTTGTTTGATGCCACTGCATATTGTACACTAATCACGCCATTTTAGAATAACTTTTTAAGTGTCTCTCGGGTGTGTCATTGCATCTCATGTATACCTGGGTTTGTGTGATTGTGTATATGTGTGCATGTTACCTGATGATGAGAATACCCTGTGAGAGTTTTCGAGCTCTCTCCCGCAGTGGGTGACTATTCCTGTATCCATTGATGGAGCGATGCTGTAAATCAAAGAGAGTACACAACAAATCCCATAAATACACATCACAGCACCATGTTGTCATCAAGGAAAAAATGTTGCACACAATATTGACATTTCTGCGGATAAAAACATCTAAAACTATTTTGATGACCCATGACTCACCTTCGCTGGATCAAAATCTGGAGGGTAGTACTTGTTCACTCCTTTTCTCTCTCCCTAAAAAGTGTCACAAAAATAAATACATAAATTACTGTAAACAGTAAAGAATTATTTTCATAATCTTGCCCTTTTGTTTTCATCATCAGTCTAACATCAATTATGAAAATGATGTGTTCAGTAAATGTGTATAATATTGCTCTGTTCAAAACAATCCCAGTTACTAACCATGATTCAGCTTAATCTGTTGAATTAACTCTGCAAGTGAAGCAAAACAAGGCATGTGATTAGTGACTGTTCCAAGCATGCTTTAAGAGAATAATTAGTATTCAGGGTAAGTTTAGTTAAGGTTATAAACGATTTAGCTGAAGGTCACTAGTTCAAGCTTTATCAAGCTTTACGTCTGTCTTGACTGTAAACTACTTGTACATTAAAAACTCACAGTAGTTGTATGTTGCCAAACATCTCAAATGTAAATGTTTGGAGGCAGTAGCAACAAAAAATCTAGGCATTGTCATCAAACTAAAACATGTAATTCCTAATCACTTAACATTTTAACATTAGCTTAGCCTGTTTACGCCATGAAACGTAAGCCACCTGTAATAGAGCAAACCCCGCCTCCTTGACAACAATTGGTTAATAAAAGTAGTCTGTGATGTGATTGGCCTATAGCGTCACTCACAGAGCTGAAGTAGCCAGTGAGTTATAGTGGGCGGGATTTTGTTTAAAAACGGGTGGAAATAAAACCCAAAACAAATGTAGTCAAGTCTAGAGATTGTATATTATTGAATATAGGAGCTGTTATTAACATTACCTTATACGCACATTAAATATATTTTCATGCACATAAACAAATAAAAAAAATCACCGAATCTTGGCGTGAAGGAGCCGCTCCAGCGAACCCGTATTACAAGAGATCTTATTCTTTTAAGGATTATACACCGAACTCAAACTTCCAGTTCTGATCACTAAAACAACTACAGTCCGCTTAACGCTTAATAAAAATAATTAAGAAATCTAATCCAGGAAACTGGAGGTTTAAACCAAGGCAGTGCTCAAATGCACACTGCTGTGGTAAACAGTGTATCTTCTTCGTCTTCTTCTTGATCTTCTTCTTTCAGTTTAAATGACGGTTGGCAACCAACTAAAAAGATGCTTTACCGCCGTCAACTGTGCTGGAGTGAGGAACAGATGAACGCTGGAAGTCCTTTATTAAATCAAATATTTAAATATAATAATAATAATAATAATAATAATAATAATAATAATAATAATAATATTATTAATAATAATAATAATAATAATAAT
>JAYDZG010000028.1:5146158-5156787 GCA_034509265.1 Microcambeva bendego | reverse complement strand
GGAGACTGAGGATGAGCGTCTGGTCTATGAGACTGCGCTTAACTGGGTAAATTATGACCTGGAACGGCGGCATTGCCACTTACCTGAGCTCCTGCGCACCGTACGGCTCGCCCTTCTGCCAGCCATATTCCTCATGGAGAACGTCTCCACCGAGGAGCTCATAAACTCTCAGACCAAAAGCAAGGAGCTGATCGATGAGGCTATCCGATGCAAGCTGCGAATACTACAGAACGACGGTGTGGTCAATAGCCCTTGCGCCAAGCCGCGCAAGACCAGCCATGCCCTCTTTCTGCTAGGTGGTCCAACGTTTATGTGTGATAAGCTGTACCTGGTGGACCAGAAGGCCAAGGAAATCATCCCAAAGGCTGACATTCCAAGCCCACGTAAGGAGTTCAGCGCCTGTGCGATCGGCTGCAAGGTCTACGTGACAGGTGGACGAGGCTCAGAAAACGGTGTCTCCAAGGACGTATGGGTGTACGACACCCTGCATGAAGAATGGTCCAAAGCGGCGCCAATGCTAATAGCTCGATTTGGGCATGGTTCGGCTGAATTGCGTCAATGCCTGTATGTAGTCGGGGGTCACACAGCTGGAACCGGTAGTCTTCCGGCTTCCCCTTCTGTCTCCTTAAAGCAGGTGGAGCAATTTGACCCGGCCGCTAACAAATGGAGCATGGTGGCACCCCTGCGCGAGGGCGTCAGCAATGCAGCTGTGGTCAGTGTAAAGCTCAAGCTGTTCGCCTTCGGAGGAACAAGCGTGGCTCACGACAAGCTGCCCAAGGTTCAGTGCTATGACCCGGTCCAAAACCACTGGACTGTCCCTGCATCCTGCCCACAGCCATGGCGCTACACGGCAGCTGCTGTTTTAGGGAATCAGATCTTTGTCATGGGCGGTGACACAGAGTTCTCGGCCTGCTCTGCGTACAAATTCAGCAGTGAGACTTACCAGTGGACAAAAGTCGGTGATGTCACAGCAAAGCGAATGAGCTGCCAAGCGGTTGCGTCTGGAAACAAACTGTACGTCGTCGGTGGCTATTTTGGAACGCAACGTTGCAAAACGCTAGACTGTTATGATCCCACAATGGATGCCTGGAACAGCATAACCACTGTACCCTATTCCTTAATTCCCACGGCTTTTGTCAGCACTTGGAAACACCTTCCAGCCTAAAAGCTGCATGCTTCAATGGTGTCTTCCTGTAAGGTAGGTTCACAAATGATCACAAATTAAAATTTTTGAGCTCTGCTTACTAGTCACATGGTACATAAACATTTAACTATTAACTAACACAAAAATCAGAGCAACTGGATACGACTAGATTAGGGAGAACATTGGAGGTAAAATTCATTACAACCTTTATGTTGATTAAACATATCCAATATATTTTTCTCTTTGCTATGCACAGAGACAGATTTCCTGCATTAATATTCAGTTGATGAGTTCTTTAGTTTTGTTACATTACATAATGTTTCTTATGTTTTTCTGCACAAGAACTTCCAGAATTATGTATATTCTCCTGTTAAATACAATTCAGAGCAGCTTACAAACAGATAATTGATACAGTAATTTTTCCAGTAGTTGACTATATATTTCCTTTTCCATTCTTTCCTCAGTATATGGTATGTGTAAATTATAGACGCAACATATATGCATTATACACACAGTAGCCTTGGATCAGCAACACGCCAGGATGTGCATCTGATTCAAACAAATCGTACACAGCTGTATGCTTGGATGTAGTGTTGACTTCTTGAGTCATTGTTGGTTGATAATGGTCTGCCAAATATAGACTGAGCTCTGATTCAGTAGGGAGTAATTGTATGAGTATTCGTATCTCGAGCATCTGTATCTCCTCGAGCCTGCTGACACAGTGACTGTGCTTATGTTTGATGTGCCTCCAGCTATGAACGCTACATCTTAAGTGAGGCACAGCTAGAGAATGCGAGATGAGTAATGTGTAAATCAACCCTGAGTTTGAAAGACCCCAAGATTCAGCTTTATTTCTTAAATCATGAAAGTCTCGTACTCTGCAAAGGATTTGTAAAACATTGCTGAGGCTATACGCCACCTGTTTCAGTAAATGTAGAGTCACTGGGAAGGGAATGTAAAGTTTAGATATATTTTGAGACTTTGTGATTGATGTTTGTGCTGCATGAGGCCGGAACACCAAGGGTAATTGAAAGAGAATAGAAGACTTTTATCGTCCCTTAGGGGCGAATTTGTCTAAGGGTGAAGAGAGGAGGGAAGACACGAGAGCTAGAAGACGGAAGCCAGGGCGAGGACAACATAAACAGACATAGAATTAGATAAATCCATACCAATAAGCTAGTTAGATGTGTACACTAGCTTCATACACCTTCATTTAATCACCCGTGTTCATATTTATAGCCTCTAGAAAGAATGTGCATGGAAGTGGAACAAATTGGAACCTCTGAGATTATATAGAATCATATGGTGTAAAAGTTAATTTTAATTATATAGAATAGAATCCCTAGTACATCGTATTATAAGCTTGACTATAAGCTTGTTGAATATCCCATTTCTAATCATTAGGAATATCAGTCAATCTGTAACACTAGCCAGTGGCATAGGATGAAAATCTGGACATCTTCAATCCATGTGTTTAAGTGTAGTGATTCTGGAACAGATTGGAAACATATTGTATCTTTAATTGACTCTCTACACTATCTAGAAATAGGTGGAGCTGAAATACTAAAACTCAATTGAAAGGGCTTACATTTGCCCATATAGTTTATCGTTGTCTTCAGCGCTAGATTCAAATTGGGAGTTCAGACGAACTGACCTCTTTTCTATAGTTATAACATTTGTATTTCTTCAGCTCTTGTGTGCTTGTACAAAATAGGACAAGCGCACTGAAGCAGGAATAAATTTCTAGGAGTCGCAGGGCTGTAGACTAAACAAATCCACTGTTATGAGACCCCTAACCCTGAAACAAGAGCAGGAAACAGGATGCAGGACTGACTTAACTTAAAAGAGGGAAAAAGAAGAAGTGAGCCTGCCAAGCCAGCTTACTCCATTCCTGCCCCCTGAGGTTGACCATTTATCTCAGCTTCCTAAACGCTCTGCCACCACATCTATCAGTGTGTATGTGTATCTGGAATGCCGCCCACCTCGACTGAACAGTTCATTTCAAAGTGGAGGTCCAATCCTTTGTCCACCGGAACATTCCTTTGCATTTAAACGACCGTAAAGTGTTCTAAGCAGCTGCCCTCCGTGACAATAAGTTGGGATCACCGCTGGCTGGAGAAGCAGAAGGACAGAGAGGGAGGATTAGAAGATGAGTTGAGGGGGTGGACAAGAAAGAAAGAAAAACAAAGCTTCTCTCGTTCTTTTTTCCTGTGCTGTTTCCTTTTCTCACATCGTTATCTTCCCTATCTATTTCCCATGGGAACAAGCTGTACGGTGATCATTTCTGTCCAGCTGTGAAAGGCAATCCATACCATACCGGTTCATTTATCTACCAACCCACACAAACTACATACACCAATTGTAATTTAGGTTTTCCGGGACTGCGTTTGACGGACCTGGACCTGGATTCCTGCAGTAATTAGTAAATATAGTATTAATGAACAAACACATGTATCACAAACTATCAATGTGATCTGCAAAATTATAAGACAATTTTGGTGCTACATAACATTTGTGGAAAAAAAATTTTTTTTGGCACAATACTGCATTTGGTGAAAGACAACTGTGAAGCATGCTTGCAGAATTAAAAACTATGAATTGTGGTTTCAAATTTAAAGGTTCACATGGCAATTTCCAGAGCTTTTACAAATGTTTTCTTTTAGCATTTAATTGTAATGTAATTATTGTGTATAATTATTTATAGTTCTTAATTCAGAAATTCAGAAATTTATGGATCAAGAGTAAAAATGCAATAGCTACTTTTTGACCTTCTAATGCATAATACTACATTTGGCAAAATATATCTGTGAGGTTTGGAGCATATTTTTTTGCTGTTATTCGTACAGCTGATTTTATGCAGACATCCAGTTTCCAGAGGCTTCTGATGTCTTCTTGTAGCATTTACTCCTTTAATTAGGAAAAAAGACAGTTCTCAAGGAACAAGTCTACAAACTGCCTACCTTTATTTCAAAATTGGTAGAATTAGCCATGCGTACCAACAGGCAAAGGGAAAAGGCTCATATTCTCAGAACACATTAAAGCAGCCTCATGCTGTTCGGCTGAATTGGCCAAACCAGACAACTCCCTATTCTGCTGTCACAATACCTACTGCTAGAAATCTATTAATACTTTTAGAAAATACAGAGTCACTACAGTAGTCTTATTTTGTTGGCAGAGAGAAAATTTACTTTTATGTATATTAAGAATGTGGGAAAGTTCAAGCAAGGAAATTCAAGGCACTGGAGGACAGAGGGGGTCATTAGTCTTAACTCTGTCCCATTGACAAGCAGCCCCATGCTGTCTTAAAACAGAACCCGTGCTTTAAGGAACACTTTGTTTCCAGCACGGTCGCGGGAAAGCCCCACACTGAGCCGACAATACTTGTATGGATAGATTAATGGATTCTGGGTGGCTGGATTTTAGGTTTTCTTTTTGTTGTTGTTTCTTTGATTGCTGGTTAACAGGTAATGGAAGTCTCCCTTTAAGGCGGTCCCTCTAAAAAATAAAACATTTGAAACAAAAAAAGAGTATTTTTTTTAGTATTAGTTATCTTTAGTAACAGCTTTATCTCCTTAGGGTTAGTAGTCACAAATCTGAAAAACACTTTACACCCAAACCTACTTACTTGTTTACTCAATCCTACTGACAGTTTAAAGAACATAACAAGATTAAACTAAGATTCTGATCAGTTTATTAGTTTAAATAAAAAAACTAGTTTAAACAGACTGTATACTACAATCCAAGTGTAAAGCAAGGGCAAACATGAAGACACAGAGCAGTAGCACATAAACTGATTTCTTTGCTACATTCATACTGTAAACAGATGTCCACACTTGACCACAAGTGTAAATAAAGCTACACAGGCTTTAAGGATCTTGATTAGCAAAAAACATTTTACACAAGCCCTAAGCTCTTAAGTATTTGGTTTTGGAAACACGCAATTTATTACAGATCGCAAATTTATATGTATTGTTTTTGCAGTTCATAACACTTGTTCTGCTGGGCACTGCTTCCTATTGGGATATATCAGTTCCTCTTCTAGGAACCATGGATGCAGGGTTATAGCTCGGCTTCAGTGAGCACGAACAGTAAATATTAAAAGCAGGGCTGCATTTACAGCCCTTTGTGTTCAGAATTTCCCAGCTGTTACTGTGGCTTTATAGATATGAGAGGAGTTAGTAAGAATGTGCACCCCACTGTTACATTGGTGTTGGCCTTGCCACATGTGTACATCCAAACAGATGGAAGCGTATGACTAAGGCTCTACCAAATGCTGTTTCCTGTGTAAGAAATTAACATAGAATCCAAGTGTCTTTCCATGTACTGGTTAATCTGCACTGCAAGGTGGTCCTAGCAATCCTACAGTGATTCAGTTAGCAATTTGCTTAGTCAAAATGTTTAATTGGGGTTGGGGGAGTTTTCTTTGGGATAGAACCTGACATTATTTTTGGATGTTCTAGGTTTACATTCAATCATTAAGGTCGGCTGTGTTGTGGATTGTAGCTTCTATTTATTCGTCATTTGATTATGATTTATTATATCATTTAATTTGAATCTTTTCGGCTGCTCACTTTAAGGGTCACCACAGTGTACCATGGCTCACATTATTGGTTTGGCATGTTTGTTTTTTAATGCCCAATGGCCTTCTTGATGCAATTCTTCTGTTTTATGCAGGCTTAGGAACAGCACTACAATGCACTGATTCACACCCAGACAACCAGCAATGCTGAGATTCAAACCAAGTTCAGACTCTCAGTGCTAGTGTGCTAGCAAAAAATCCTGCTTGGCTAACCTGGGCTAATTTGATGTTTTTTTGGGGGGAAAAATATTATGTTTAAATGATAAATATTTCAAACTAACATCTTGTTTTCTTTCTTTACAGAGGCCCTGTTTATGTTGTTCAATTCATCTACTGGATTCCAACTGTGAAGATTTTCTCCTTCCTGTGCAGTTTCATCAAAGAAAGCTGAACTTCTATGTCGAAGTTCAGCAATTTAGCTTGTATATGTTTTCTGCTACGAGATGTACTTTGAAGAACTTTTTGCTTTGGAATTAGGGCTTCGTCTACAGGTCAGTTTTGTGGTGTCTCAGATCATTGTGTTTGCTGTGAAGACCAAGCCAAACAACCAACCTGTGCTTTTTTGAACAACCCAATCATCTCTCCAGCATGTTTTGGTGTTAAATCCATTGTGTTGCTGATAACAACTCTCGCCATGCAAGCAAGTACTGATTTAACACTGGTTGTTTTTAAGATAGAGGAATGAAGAACTCTAATGCAAAGTGTTTAACCCTTCTCATGCTGCTTTTACTTGCTCGTGGTAGGACCAAGAGCAATTCTTTAAAAAAGATGAAAGGAAGAATGAGGAAAGCATGGCTTTCATATTGACGCCAATTGGGGTCTGTCTCTGCCAGACAGACATTCTCCACCTGGTGAGAAACTGTCTGTAAACCAAGCCTAAGGCAAACCCCACACCAGCTGTATTTGTACCTGTGTGTGAAGAAGGTCAGAACTGTCATCCATTCTTCTTCAAAAAGGAAAACAAACAAACACACACACATGCATGATTAATATGGTGAACATCCCATCTTTGTTAAAAGAGACCGTTCTGTCAACAGCTTCTGGCGTCTTCTTAAAGGAAAAACAGATAGGGCGCCTGTGGGAGAACTTAGCCACACTGTGGTGGTGAGCGGATCTATTTTTTCACAGAATAAATGTGAAAGACTCAACCATACAGAGGCGTAAAGGTAAGAGATTCCGTCTGGCGAAGAGGTAACGGAGTCTCCATGGCAACCACAATGAACTGAAAATTGTCTGTTTATAGTCTTAATTTATTTTTTTCTTTGATCTTTTTGGTTGCTTGATTTTTGTATTAACCAGGTGCTTTGTATTTATTGACTAAAATGCTTATGTACAGACATAACAAGATGTCACAGCAGACATATGATGAGTGTTTATCTGTGAGGCCTAATGATGCTCCAATTTAGGGCTACATAAGAGCTGCCTTTTGCACATACATACAGTTAGCAATTGATTGTGCAAGTTCTCTTACTTAGAAAGAATAGAGTCTGTAATTTTCATCATAGGTACACTTCAACTATGAGAGACAAAATGAGGGGAAAAAATCCAGGAAATCACATTGAAGGATTTTTAAATAATTTATTTGTAAATTATACATCACACAAATTCAGGACAAAGTTTGAAAGGCTCAGTTGGAGCCCTATAGCTGGAACTCTAGCTTGAGTGACCTAAAGACAAGGCCGGCTTTGGGGGGTCTTTTGTCATCACTTAGATAAGAATGAAGGGAATGATGTGATCAGATCAGATTACCCAGGATACAAAGAAGCTTGGGAACTTTTGGGGGAAGGGATGGAAAGGCTGGATAGAAAGATTAGTGTTCCATACCAATCTAGTACATCTTAAAATCAAGACAAAACAATGATTTATTCTAGCAATTCGATTTTAAGCTATACCAAAAGTGAAGTAGGTAGGATCCTAGGGTATAATATTACTTTTTTCAGTGTTACTGTAACAGTGTTTGGTTAAAATAATCAGATTTTTCTCAGAGAAAAAGCACAAAGCCTTGATTTTTTCAAACAAAATGACCTGCTCCAAGACTATCAAGTCACTTCACTATCTCTTCCCGAGTACTCACAAGAAGATATATTTTTTTGTGTGTAATACTTATGCACAGTCTGATCTGACGTCCACATGTGTAATGAAAGCCCTGTGCCCTAATGTGTGAAATATGAGGTCAGCAGCTGTTCCAAGAACAGCTGGTACTGTCTCTTGTTTATTGTAGGTGTAACTCACTGCACAGTGACAAGTGATAATTGTTAACAGGTCCTACATAGGTTTGCCCTTGGATTATCTCCACCGTCCTGAATCCCCATCATAAATTCCTTTTAGACATTTCGTTTTGCAGTTATTTACGAGGTAGTGTTTATGAATAAACTTGACCCGTGTTTTAAAATACCCAGTGGATTGCAGCCGCATTGGGTCAAGAGTACAGTACTTAATACAGTTTGGCTCATGACTGATCATTTTAATGCAGTTCATATGATATACACCGGTCAAGCTTAACAATATGATCACTGATGGGTGACATGAACACTGATCATATCCTTCACCACGGGTGTTAGTGGGTTGGATATATTAGGTCTCAAGTAATTTTATCCTCAAAGTTGATGTTAGAAGCATTTGTCCTCCGCATTTAACCCAATCCGTGCCGTGAAACACACATATACACACTATTGAACACATACTAGGGGCAGTTAGCACATGAGCCTGGGGAGCAGTTAGAGGTTGGTTGGCTTATTCAAGGGCACTTCAGTCATGACCTGCTCTAGGAATCAAACCAGCAACCTTCCAATCACAAGCCCAGGTCTCTAACCACCAGGCCATGCCCCCATGCCCTACTATCAAAAGTGGTCCAAGGAAGGAACAGTGGTAAACCCGGCAACAGGGGGTTGGGCGGCCGAAGCTCATTGATGTATGTGGGCCTGTGTGGTCCGATCCAACAGACGAGCTACTATAGCTCATTGCTGGTTCTGATAGAAAGTAATCAGTTTGTTCATAATTTTATACCTGATTGGTGTATGTTTGGTTATTTCACCAGTTAAAAGCTGCGATAATTACACTTTGTCAGCCATTCATGCAGAAACAAAAATGTCTTCATTAAATTATAGTCTCATAATGCATAATCACCTACCTGAAAATCATTCCAGAAAATACTGTCTTGAACACAGTTTCGAGCATAAATCCCATCAAAACCAGTGTGTAATTCAGTCCATGTCACATAGTTCATCTTTTATGACTAAAGCTGGCCAACCCTGTAAATTGCCTCGTAAAGCTTGCATGTGTGAATGACGCAAAGCTGAGACATTACCGCTGAAGGTAGCCTGGTAATTACATAGGTTATAAGGGGCTTTAGAAGATTACATGAGGCTTGGTTTATGGAAACTGTATTTAGAATGGTCTTCGGTGCCTCAGAAGATGTCTACTCATTTTAAGTACTTCCAGGCCTTGGTGCTCTGCAGGTTTAGGTTTATTCAAATTCTTTATTCTATTAATTGAATTGAGAATATTATAATAAAGTATAACAAGCATGATGATGTTACACTCCAAAGATCTTAAGATATTTTTCACGTTTTTTGTCTATGGTGCATTGTCGAAGCGCAGCAAAGGAGAGGAACTAAGATTAATGTGTAGCGGCCCGACAATGTTGTCAGCATTATGCCTTTTCTATTTTAGTTCCTTTATATTAATTATATTAGACTCAAGCTCTGGTGAAATCCAGACAAACAAAAGATCGCAGAGTCAAACATTGTGTAAAGAAAGAGGTTGTGCTTGACATACCTTTCCAGACCCTGCTGTTTCCCACCTTCTCCTTTCAATAAAGCAGTTTCACGGATTCCTTGCTTCACAATCTGGCCTTTAAAGAGCTCGGATACATTCATTCTATATCCTTCCCTATAATTTTCCAATACAGTGCACACATCTACTCAAGATTTTGTTCACAGACCGTGGTAAAGCCATACCACCCCCCCTATACATACTACGTTCAACTAGCATTTATTAAGTGTTTTGTTATTCTTACCTATTTTTTACCCCACTGATTCTCTTTTCCCTGACTGGAAGACAAAGAGTGGGTCGCACATGCCATCAACTAAATCATTGTATGACTTCGTCATGGATGCCTTGCTTGTACACTGTCAGTGTTTGCCTGTGCCATTCTAAATGTCTTAATATGTTATTCTGTTGTTGCTCTGTGTAAACCACAACGGTTAACATTATTTTGTACAAGTGATTCTTTTCACAATGTGAAATTATTGGTGAATAAACATGAGAGTTTTTTCCTCTTGATTATTAAAAAATATGTGTTTTTTATTTTTATCAGAAGTTGTTAAACATCACTGTCCAGCAGGGTTTTCTTTTGTGCATGATATTAACACTAAGTTGCTTTGCTAAATCAATTCTGCAAAATTCAGTCAACCTAAAGATAGCAGAGCCAGTACAGATCAATGTAAACCATGCAGACAGAAGCCTTATTGTCTTCACATGTATTTAGGTGTGGGTTCTTTACTGACTTAGCTTTTATGTGAAGGGGAGGTCAAAATCATGTTATCTCTGTGAGAATGTATACATATGTGAATGTGTGTGTGTGTGTGGCATGGGCTGTAAGCCCTACAAGGCCCATCAGATACTTCACTTTTGACGCTGCTGTTGCTGTGGCAACTATTCCCTTTATCGCCAAACTGTGGGGGCTGATTTGGAACAGGATTATTTTAAAATACCTCCTTTGCTCAGTCTTTATTTTAATTCTTATAAATTTGAATAGCTCATTTTCTGTTTTTTGTTTTCTTTTAGAATATCTTCTCATTCTATTCTATTCTAATTTTATGACCAGCCCCTGTGTATATATATATATATATATATATATATATATATAACATATATATAAATCACAAAAAGATATGGATATTTG
>JAYDZG010000028.1:5122019-5133433 GCA_034509265.1 Microcambeva bendego | reverse complement strand
TGCCACACAGTGGTAAAAAATGGCCTTTTCCCAACTTTTTTGGGATTTGTTGACTCCATGAAATTTTGAAAGAACATATTTTTCCCTTTAAATGTTTAAATTTTCAGTTTAAACTTTTGATCTGTGATTTGTGTTCTATAATGTTCTGAATAAAATATTAGATGTTGGCACCTCCACATCATTGCATTCAGTTTTTATTCAAAATTTGTTTAGTGTCCCAACTTTTTTGGAATCATGTACTTTAGGGTGTGAGAGGATGCTGGAGTCTATGATCAACCCAACTACTTTAAATGAGCAACCATTTTTCTAAGGAGAGGCCAACAAGTGTACCAACTACAAGAGCGCATAGGCTTGGGGCAGGTATTCAGAAGGATAACAAACAAACATGCTAAATGTTGTATTCTATTTTTTGTATCAAATATCATGTGCATGCACAAAATAAAGGTATATGAGAGGGAAAACATTGTAGGTAATGTAAAGATGGAGATGATTGATGACTGTGACTCCTTTATAGGCCACTACCACTGGACCAGTGGCTGCATTTCATGCCATGGGATGGATGGTTACAAGCTTATGAATGATCATCCAATCTACAACGTGCTTCTGAAAGTAGATGAAGGGAATGAGCAGCATGAGGTTCATGAGCATGAGACATGTCATTAAACATAAGTACCATGAAGAATATTTATACAGAATTTGTCACAGAATTTGTTAAAATGTAATAATATATCACTTCAAAAGAATTTAGAGAAGACTTATTTAAAAAATACTTTAAAAAGGTTAAACCGAATGCTGCTAAAAGGAAAGGTAAATTTTAAGTATTTCAAATGATCATTTAAATAGGAATGTAACGATGCACGAGACAGTTAAAAATCATTTCACATGTGCAATAATTTAAATAGCGTTAAAAATAAAATGAATCAATGTTCACTTTAAACAGAAGAGGACACTGCCGCTATTCACCTACCCTAGTTGATGTCACTGCAGGGTTGCCAGGTTTTGGCCAAATTTATTTATATGAGGATGCTTTCTTTATTTGTACTATTTCTTTATTTTTGTGCAGCGTTATTTAGAAAGTGCTTTCATTATATAGACAGATAAAAGATAAGCACAAAAACATTATTTATTGTTTAAGAGAATAATAAAACAATTTGTTTTAATGGTTTGTCATTGTATTATTTTGTCAAAAAAATAGGAAAATGTTATTGTGAACCCAATATTGTGAATTGAATACTGGGTTTTTGATCCATATATTTTATTAATTTGATTTATATATTTCTTTCAAATCATTATTATCATGAAATAAAAAACAGCAGCCGATGGTTACTCAGTATCTATGCAAATTTTTAGTAAATAAATAAAATCAAACTAAAAATAACATGTGACTGAATATGAAAAGCTCAAATTGAATAAAAAATAAGTTTTGTGTAACAGAGATTAAAGCTCGGGGTGTGTACTGGGGGTTGTTTAGGGTTTAAATGGATTCTGGGGTAAAAGGTTGATGTGAGTACCAATAGGGTGCGTGCCTGAGGGCCTCTCTGTTGGAAATCTTCATTGACGAGGATGTGGATGCCAAGCACCCAGCGCCTTTGTGCTGTTATTAGGTAAAGTCAGAGGTCAGACCTTACCTCCTCTTTACTCAACCCCTCTCAATCTGCCCTGTCATCTGCCGATTAAACCCCTGCTCCAATCCTAGAGCTCGGTTGATCTCCCTGTGTAGAACTTTTGTCAATGTAAATGCGGTCAACATGAAAGATTCTATTCACTCAACACACTTTCTGCTGAAACTTTTCAACTCACTTTTGAAAACACCCACCACTGGCCTCCAAGTGCCCTCAATGAAATTAAGGGTGACTGCTTCTTTATATGGAATTTGTCAGTGTAATTTGTCACAAGCTTTAGAATAAATAATTTATGTCATCATAAAGAAAAAATATACATAAAGGAAAGAGGTGGAAAATAACTAATTACATTTACAGACAGTGACCCCCCGAAAAAAACTCTGAGGGGTCACGACCCACCAATTGTGAACCACTGTGTTATACAGTTTAAGAATGTTTCAATGTTTCACATCCATATTTTTTTTACATGTGTCAATTATATTTTAATTGAAAAAAATATTGTGAAATTTATATTATTTTTCTTTGAGTGAATTTTAAATGAGTTACTTTTATTTTGAGTAGATTTTAGTATATTTACTAGTCATTAACTTAAAAATCATCAAAGTAATATTACTTTTATTTGAATACACTTTTTAGTACTCTTACCACCTCAGATAAATAGTTGACAAATCAAAGAGAACAGTTCTTTAAATGATCCATTACAAACATTTAAGAATAATATGTTAGAAATTAAAAGGATTTGGTTGGGAATAATATATTTCTTTAAAATAATGCATTAGTGAAAATGTTTTGGTGTACTAAAGTTTTTAACAAATTTTTGCACCATAGGGTCCAAAACTACTGTCCTACTGTTAAACCATATCATAACGCAACCTCAAATCAGAAAAAGGCTGGACAGTATAGAAAATACAAATAATAAGATAAAAACTATACCAAGTGATTTAGTGTTTCAGCTTTTAGTTTGTCCTGATTTTCCTGCAAACAAGTCTTAATATGTCCATATATTCTCTATTGGGGACAGGTATGCATCACAGAAGTTTAAATGACCTTTACCAAGGGCACTGACACACCCACATACCATGACGGACCCTGATTTTTGCACTTGATGCTAATAACAATGAGAATGCTCCTTTTTGTCTTTGGTACGGAGCACACTGCATCCATTTTTTTAAAAGACCAGGATGATGTTGATGTATCTAACCACAATACACGTTGTTCCATCTGGCCATTGTTGCTTAAGGTAGACTCAGCCTTTTCTTGATGCTGCTTTTGGACCAAACCATAATTACAATCACCTTAAAACATCTCCTGTGCGGAATCACATAATCATTTCATTATTTTTCACCTGATTACTGGGGCTCATTTTTGTTATTTTTTTTCCTCAATGGTAGTCTTTGTACAACAATGCTCATGTTTTACTAATAAAATACTTATGTTAATAATAGTATTAAAGTCTGTGTCAGAATACCTTTAATGCTTCGGGACCTAGGTAGCGTGTCTTTCAAATTCCAGCACTCACTTATCTGTACCTCCATGCCCCCTGCCGGCACAGCAGGTGGGCATTATACTGTAATCCACACCCAGCCGGTGGGCCCATTACAGAATTGTTTACAATACCATTGAGGCTTAAACACCAGTGAACTTATTTCAATTGAAACAAAGGCTGTCTATAACAGCTATTATTCTTAAGGTAAATGCTGAAGGCACTGTTAAACAACTCAGATCTAATTCCAAACGGTGCCCTACTCTCTACTTTTATGCACTACATAGGGTAAAATTTGACAAGAAGATAGAGAGACATTTTACTTATACCAAATAAATCACCATTGGCCATTTTTTTTCATATTTGGGACTTCCTGGAGCACAACATGTCTGTGTATTTTATGTTGCTGTTATGAGACGAATCAAACCAAAGGTCAGTGTGGCGTGGGATACAGTTCTTGCTAATAGCATGTGGGTGGTCTCCTTTACCTCAATGACCTCACACAAGCTCTGCTCAAGTGCACATTGCCACTGAGCGCTATTAGCAAGCGATAGAAAATTAGCTTCAATAAACAGAATAGCCAAGAGCTAAAGCTAATTGGCATTAGAGTCAGACACTTGACTTGCTTTGCACATTCGGTCTGGGTCTCGGGAGTCGTCAGAGATCGAGGTCAGCTGTTAAAGAACCATGGACACTAAGCTAAGTACTTAATTCTAAGCTATGAGTCAGGCCGACAGACAAACTCGAGCCTGGCGTTCATGACCTGATCCGGATTGAATTTCCTGCTGGTTGGGTGGTGTGTTTTGACAGCGGATAAGATTGCTTTTCTCAGGGTTTATGAAAAACACATTTATCCAGCCTCTGTGAGATGCAAGGGTGATATACAAAGCGATTAAGAGCTATAAAACTGTGTGTGTGTGTGTTTGTGAGGATGAGTACAAAGCTGGACGACGAGCATTACACTGGGTAGAGGGGAAATGTGCTATAAAATCCATGTATGGCCATAAACATTTTCCTCTTCACCAGGAAGGTCATGTATGTTTTTTTATCATGCTTATTACTCTTCTTTTGAAATGGGTGAGACATTAATTATACACAACATGGCTAAAGTAAAAAGACACTCCTTTTAATATTCAAGTTGAGTTATGTTAACCGCAAACATTGTTGTTAATAATCACTGATAGATATAGACCATTTGTGTTATTTTTCTTTTTCTTTTGATTTCTCCTGTTAGGGGTTATAACAGCGGATTGTAACCTACCTTATTGATTTAGCATAGTTTTTATGCTGGATGCCCTTCCTGGCACAACCCTCCCTATTTATCAAGTTGCAAGGTACCTATAGGCAAGGCGCCAATTAAGCTGACCATATATTTTTGGACTGTTGGAGGAAAACAGAGCTTCCAGAGGAAACCCACATGGGAGACATGGACAGAACATGCCAACTCCACACAGACCAATTTCGATCATGCATTTCAAATGTTGAATAATTAATTACAACCCTAAATAGGAAGAAAATGGGATAGTAAGGAACATTTAAATTATAAAAAACATTTACTTAGACTTTTATTTGATTTTATACTGTTTAAACCTGATATATTTCATGTTCTGACTTCTTAACCTTGTTTAATGTATTATTAAACATTCGTTCCTGCATTTTCGGCCTGCAAAAAAATCCCCCCAAAATGGGAAAATTGTTGAGTGGGGGTTCTTGATGCAGTGCCTTATGAGGGATGGGAGTACTCTTGGCCTTTATGCAATGAAATTCTTCCAGATTAAATCGTTTAATAACATTATGCCCTTTAGAGTGAGAAATATGCAAATCCCTTCCAATCTTTCTTTGATGTTCATTGTTTTTAAGCATTTTGATCATTTTCTCACATATTTGTTGACTACTTTCTACTTTTGTACCACACCCTGATTACATTCACCTGTTTAGAATGTCATCATTATTCAGTTTGTTCACCTCATTACTAGCCCAAAATTTCCCCTGTCCGAACTTTGTGGAATGTGTGGCAGCCCTGAAATCCAGGAATGGATGTTAAGTAATAAATGAAATGATTAAGCAGACAAAACATGAAATATCTCAGTGTCATCAAAAAATCCAAGCAAATGCAGGAAACTGTGCATTTTTATTTTTATATTGTAAATTAAAATAAAGTAAATACAACAGCCAGTACTATCAATGGCATACAAAAACAATCCAGGAATGTACATTATAACAGACTATATAACAAGATAACCAACCCCAGACTTTGGCTTGGTGGTTTAATTTCACTATGGGTAGGGTCCTAGTAAATGTATTGATATGTATGTGATTTTTATACAATCTTTCTCATATGGATTAGAAAACTTGTTCTCTTAAAGCAGGGGTGTAATTTTCACAGAAGGCCACATCACCACTAAATGGCACATTATAACATACCTTGATGTGATTGATTTTTAATTCTTGGACAATTTGTTGTTTTTCTTGAAAGCTAAATCATATGCTTGGTGTCAACATGCCAAATTTATAATGTATATGACACTCCTATCCCACAGACATGACCACATAACACAAATTACATAAGGGTTTCTCTTCTTAAAGCACAAACCAGCATTCACATTCCCAACTTTTATTTAATGCCCTTTTTCTGCTTCAATTTTGGGATAATTCATAAATAGTTCTCAACATGAAACATCTAAGTTCAATGATGTTGAAACGTCAACCTCTGTTGGTGGGACTCAGCCACTTTGCGGGCCACAAACTCAGCATGCATTGTGGGAGATGCAGTTCGTGTACTTTTTTAACTTTTAAGCTCTCATAGGATTCGAGTTTGACACTTGGAGGGTTCAGTTCAAATCAATGGCAATACATTTTTAATTTGTCATCCTGACATTCTTACTGTCAAAAATCTCTATGGAGATTGCATGAGTAAGTTTAGGTCCAGGGGGTTAAAATGAAGTGTATATTTAAATTAAACTCAAAACAAATCTCACTGCACAATTTCATGAAGCTATAACTTATTCCTGTAACTACTCGTTTTGTCCATAAAGCCAGAATTCATTGTTTGTTTACTACTCCCTATTAATAACCTAGTCACAGGGGGCCAATTGTAGAAAACAGCCCTGATATGTCAACAATTGGGCAGTATATGTTGTAAATTAGCAGGGAAAATACAATTTGGTGGACAAAATTTGGTGGACAAAATTTGAGCTGAAATATAAATAGACCCCCCCCCACCACCACATCCAACCCATTGTTGAACGTTTGTTGGACAGGTTATTCTTTACAGTCCAAAAGATTGCCACGGCCATCAATACAGTAATTCATAATAGCGCTCACAATGCCAAAATGGGGAAAAGACAATCAATTACAAAAAGTGAACATAATGCATTAAATATAAAAATTTACTGTACGAAAAGAAGCCTTATGTTAACCATGTACATCTAGGACAGCATCTAGGATAGTCCATCACACAATGGAAATGTGTATCATGGTGAGATGAATCAGCATTCAAAATCAAAAAGTATCATCCAAAACGTTTTCAGCAACAGGTCCAAAGGTCATGGTCTGTCATGTTATGTGGGTGTGTCAGTGCTCTTGGCAAAGGCCATTGCTGGAAGGTTGCTCCCTAACAAAATTGATGAAGATGTATAGATAGATTTATGGATAGATTTATAGATAGATTCATGGATAGAGGAAGGGAGGGAGGGAGGTAGGTAGGTAGGTAAATAGGTAGGTACTTTATTGATCCCGAAGGAAATTTAGCAACTAGAGAACTACTTTAGCGTATTATAAAACTTTCGCGCACTGGTTTTGTATAGAATGTAGTACAAACTGTTCAAACCAGTTAATGCAACCAGCCACAGAACGGATATGTCTTAAAACTTGAAACGGCAAGGGCATGACTTCATATTTCTAAACCCCAGATGGGCTTTCTCATCCATCTTTTCATCTTTTCCTTCCCTTTGCCATCCATCATCTTCAGGCCTAGACTGATTTTCCTGGCACTTGAACTTATTTGCGGTCCTCCTCAATACACTCTTATCTCTTATCAGGACTGGACAATTTGGACAACATGGACAATATGGAAAAACAGTGTTTCTTGTATTTCTTTTTACTTTTTTTATTTTAGACAGGGAGAACCCAAGATATGGTGGACCTTTGATGTACAAATTTAATTGGTTATGAAAGGGCTGTTAAGTTAAAACGTTAAACCTATCTTTTAAAAGAAAAAATAAATAAATTGAATTAATCCATGCCAAGACCTCCCACCCCACCCCCTTACCTAACCTTTCTAATATCTAAAATATTTTTCGTTATAAATATAAGTATATTTAACCTTCAATCTTGCATTTCTGGCCAATTCATTACTGCAATAAACAATAATAAACATCAAGACACTGTAGTACTGTAGCATACATAAACACACACATCACATTTCAGTACAGTATGTGTGCTCTACCATATACCATCATACATTTCTTTATTTTTTTTCTCACCACTATGCTTTCTCTACACATTTTGATGTTGCTAATCTGTTGTTGGTTTTTACCTGACCTTATTATTTGTTAATTTCTACATTTCCAATATAGTTTATTTCTTCATGGCCCTTTAAAAACATATTTGTCATTGTCCCAGTTTGATTATTAAAGAAAACAGATATGTAGCCCATATGATGAACCTGATATTAGTCCAAAAATGATTTACACAGTTTCACCTCACCTGGCATTGTCCTAAAATAAACTTGCACTTCAAGTAAACCTTAGAATGAAAAATGAACTTGAAGAGCTACTGAATTCTTGGCAAATGAACATCGTGCCACAAGGTGTGGCGGTATGTGTGTGTTTGTACATTACGGGTGTTAAACCTTTCATTGCCTTTTCCTTCATCGTACCAAAGAGCAGATGAGTAATTTATTGATCGACCCATGAAAGACGTGACACATATTTGACGTGTTGCCAGTGACCTTTTGTTACGCTTTTAAAAGAGATGGATGAAAGTGAGAAAGCATGAGAAAGATATACATACATACATACATACATACATACATACATACATACATACATACACTTTTCATGCATAGTATTACGACCACCTTCCAAATATTGTGTTGATCCTCCTTTTGTATTCTGACACCTTTCTAACAGAACTGGCATTTCCTTCTTCATTAATTTGAGCAACAGTAGCTGTTGGATCGGACCACACATGGCAGCCTTCATTCCCTACAGGCATCAACAAACCTTGGCTGCCCATGACCCTGTTGTCGGTTTACCAGTATTCCTTCCTTGGACCAATTTTGATACAGTATATACTGACCACTGCAGTCCAGGAACACTACACAAGAGCTGCAGTTTTGGATATGCTCTGACCCAGTTATCTAGCTATCATAAGTTGGCTCTTGTCAAGCTCCTTATACTCCTTATGCTCAACACAGGGGTTGGCAAACATTTTGGTCACACACAGTTTGAAAGATAATAACAAATGTGTTTTTTCTACAGAGAAGAAATTTGTCTTCAAGTTTATGCTGTTTAAAAAAATAGGAAAAAATTATATTGTGGACCAGGCATCGCAAGTCATATCCAGTAGCCTGAAGTTGTGAGTACCCCTTCTGCGGAAGAAATGTGTGTTTTTTGCAAAATTGTGGGGTTTTTCGTGAACTATGCAGTCAAGTCAATTAAAGACAATGAATTGCCCTTTGCAAACAAATGCCAATTAAATCAATATGTGTGTCAACTTCTCTGGGCTCGGAGGCATCTAGGGTGGACTAGTTTGATTGGATGGCAATGTCAGCACAAAAACCTTTCTGACGTCAACAGTCAAACCAAATTTTGTTTACCCGCCAAAGAGTCCAACTACTCCTTGTCCAACTTGCGCTTCCAATTAAATAAGCATATGTGTTATATTATGAAGTACTTTTTATAACTTAATGATTAAATGAAATAAATCACAATAAATTAATTATTGATTAGAATATAATTTGACAAAAAAAATGTAAAAACAGTGTGATCCACTGGTCTATTTAATCTTTGTTTTCCGCAGTGATGAGGAAAACTCTTAACAACCTAGTCTTGGGAACTCTGATGAAGTTTAACATGTCCTCCTGCTCAGTGTGAGAAGTATTTGTGGATCTTTGTGTCAGCCAAAACTGGGTTGTTATGTGACTCATACTGCAAAGTCAACTTTCTCATATCAGGCAGGTTGATGCAGTTTTGCAATAGTAGAGTGTGAGTGAGGTTTCTGCATCATTGTTTTTAGAAGCGTTATCGGAATTCTTAACATGCTTGTATGTTAAATCTATTTTTCCCATATGAAATAATGAAAATACAGTAAATCTGTGCCACGCCTTCCATCCCTTCCACTTACCTAACCTTTCTAATGTCTTATATGGTCTTTTGTGTCATAAATACAAGTGTATTTTCCCGTAAATATTAAATTAGAAACATTACTGTAACAACCTAGAGTGGCGCTAACATGTCAGTCACTGACAAGCCCGAATTAGCAAAACCTTGTATGATTTAAACAAACAAAATATCAATAATAACTTATTTTTTACATTCACCACTCATTTATCTGTATGCTTATTATACATAAGGATCAGTTCCTTGAGAGTTCAAGATGATTGCCCCTTTATGTGACTTCATTATCAAAGCACTATGTTGGGTATTCAGCCTGCATTGTACAAAAGTCTATGAAGGCTTGGCATGCCTGTCTGTCGTCACTGGTTGAACAGCTGGTTAATTGTATAATGGAATATTTTAAATTACCATGTGAGAACTTTACCAGCTAAATAGAAAACACATATTCACATAATAGATAGTGTTAATTCACTAGCGAAAGGTGTGTATGGGAAAGAAGAAAAAGATAGAACTGAATGAAACCAATTATGACCTGTCTTTTATACTCCTCCTAAAAATATGAATGTCAAGGAATGGTATTAACTACTTCAATTGTTCTTTCAAAGTAACAATGATTTGAATGCAAGTTTAGTGTGGACAAATAATTAGATTTGTTAATCGCAACATTTTTTTTTATAAAGTGTTGCTGGGTGTTTTTATGGTAAATTTGTGTTAAAATGTTTACACGATATTGGACATGGCTTATATTTTATTCAAAATACCAGGACGGCACAGTAACTAAGTGGGTAGCACTGTTGCCTCACGGCTTCAATCCCCAGATGGGGCAGTCCGGGTCTTTTCTTGTGTTAAGTTTGCATATTCTCCCACAGTCCAAAAACAAGTCAGGTTAACTGGAGACACTGACCTAGCCACCAGGGTACATAAAAAACTGCATTGTAGTGCTTTAAAAACAGAAAGAGTGGTGTCAGGACGATAATATGCAAAAAATATGCAAAATCAATAATATAGATCACAATCAGCTGTAGTGACCCCTGATGGGAGCAGGGGAAAGAAAAAAAATAGTATTTTGCTTCTTCTGTTCCATGACTCATTTGTCTACGTAATTTATAACGTGTGTATATGTGTTTGTTCTTATTTTTTTTTTAGTTCTTGATGTACCTTCTGTGTCTTTGTAATGCATACTTGGGTATGGGGAAATACACTACATAAGTCAAACTTATAATTATTATTATTTTATTTAATATTATTTATTATTTTATTATTTTTTATTGATTTAAATGGCATGATGCTAACTATACTAACAATGGTAAGCCTATTACAATGCTCCCTATGTAGGCAGTAAGACTGCAAGGCAGTTCACTAGGTTTTTGAACACACCCCAAAATAGTGGTGGATGTTTTTGTTTTCTGGTGTGTTCTTTATATTTAATGTTCAGCATCAAAATGGCTCGAGAAAAGAGGCAGAGAAAGTGCAGCAGAGAGAAAATGAAACAAAAGAAATGTATGATGGTGTATGGTAGAGCACACGTACTGTACTGAAATGTGATGTGTGTGTTTATGTACAGTTCAGTGCTACTGTGTATCGTTGTTTATATTATATTATATTAATGTTTATTCTATAATTTAATATTTAAGGGAAAATGTACTTGCATTCATAACAAAAAAGCATTTAAGACAGGGTAGGTAAGGGGCAGGTTTGTGAGGTCTGGCATGGATTGCTGCTATTTACATTATTTCTTCTGGAAAAAAAGC
The DNA here is from genome assembly GCA_034509265.1 of Microcambeva bendego. Lineage (NCBI taxonomy): Eukaryota > Metazoa > Chordata > Actinopteri > Siluriformes > Trichomycteridae > Microcambeva > Microcambeva bendego. The sequence continues at coordinate 5,122,236 of JAYDZG010000028.1, read as the reverse complement.
ATGTGAACATGTGGTTAGAGAACTGGGCTTGTGATCAGAAGTTTGCCGGTTCCATTCCCAGAGCCGACAGGTAACGACTGAAGTGCCCTTGAGCAAGGCACCTAACCTTTAACTGCTCCCTGGGTGCCTGGCTAGGGCTGCCGCCCGCTCCTGGCATGTGGGCTCACTGCCCCCTAGTGTTCACTAGTGTGTATATGTGTGTTTCACTGCCCGGGTT
>JAYDZG010000028.1:5098547-5121919 GCA_034509265.1 Microcambeva bendego | reverse complement strand
TGCTTTTACAAACTCATAGTCCATGCTTTGCTGTAGTGATAACGTCGAACAAACTTCCTGAGCCTTTTTTTTACTAATTTGCACTGAAGCAACAAAGCCCACAATTTTTTTGGCCAGTTCAAGGTTATGGCAATCCTCTCAAAGACAGGGAAGTATGCATCAACCTAATGCTCCTTAAATGGAGGGACCAGGCCTATGTTTTTACTCACGTCAGTGCTCGCATTTGCTGGTTCTTGAGTTAGGCGTTCAGAAAGATCAGCCGCTATTAGACTCTGGATCTGCTCAGATACTGCTCCAAGAGCTGAACTTGGTGTAGCATTCACCACACCAAGTTCTAGCTCCCGGAATCTCTTTTTCAGCCTCCAGTTCCAGCCTTCTAATAGCAAGCCGCAGCTCCATCTCAGCACATTGTGCTTTATCTCTTTCTTCAGCCTCAAGCCTCAGACGTGCCATATGCACCTGGACCCTAGCATCACCAGATGCCTTTGGAGACACTGGAGGACAAAGGCAAGGCCCTTTTCCCTTCAGACATAACTCCTTCCCTTTCCACTGAGGCAGTAACAAGAAAATAATAATTTAACATATCATAGAACAGTCTTCAGGGAGCAGCACAAAAATGAAGTTTTGTGAGTAAATAAGAATAAACTTGCTTGAATTGAAAGATGTTTAACCTTTCACACATATTTCACCTTTTATATTGCAGCTGCTTTAGAATTCAATTGTTTTAAGTGTTATTTTAAGTCACCAAATTATTACAAACTATAAAAATATAAAATATAAAAATGGCAGACATAGTACTGCATACAGCGCAGAAGCTGCATAGTTCTGCACTTAAAAACATACTGCTCTACCGGCTGAGTAGTGTATACTTCCAGATTCAGACACAGTTAATATAGAGGCTTGATCAAAAGTAAGCATACAGCTCATCTAACATCTGGTTATATTATAACTTGATTGGCCAACATTTATATCCAATAAAAAACCTTGCCCACCATTTCAATTCAATCAGTTGGAGGAACTGGAATTTGAAAAGGTTTAACCCAATTTGTTGGTTTTCCATTGCTGATCTTTTATTATAGTACTTTTATTACAGCTGATCTTTTATTATAGCTACTTAGAGGTGGCACTACCTCCCAAGCATTACACCACCCTGCAAAAGGTGGGTGGTAACTAAGAACAGCAGGACTCTGCATCCCTGCAATGACTACCAGGAATTAAACAAAATCTCCATAGTACTGCCACCCCCGGCTGCTGAGAAATTCAGCAAATCTCTGCAGAAGGCCTCAGGCTTAACTAAAGTAAACCTGTACATGGTCTTTATTAATATCAAAATTCAAGCCCCCAATGAAAAACAGCCATTAAGAATACAGTGTAATGCTGTTTGTACTTTTGAATGTCCCAGCAATCTTTCACCAGTTTCTCACACCTTGACCAACTGACCATCATTAATTATACATGTTTAGGACAAAGGAAAAAAAATATCTATTCCACACCGCGACTGTACTTTTTTGGCTGCGTCCATCCCAACCCAGCCTTGATCACATCTGCACATCTGCCACTACCAAAACTTTTTTCTGTTAAAGGGCGGGCTGTAGTCTTTCAAGACATTGGTCCTGGTATTAAATCAGATCAAGGTTTACCAATCGGTATTTGGGACCCAGTAGCAAAAGGTTTGGCTTTCGTCCAATGATTCCTTCTCTGATACCCAGGAATTTGGTTTCAAGATATGTGGGAACTTCTAATCCCATTTCATGACTTGGATTAACCAGACATATGGGTACTGTGTAGTACCCCAGAAAGAGATGAGGGAATGATACATCCCTGAAAAATAAACCTGGGTTTGAGCTCTTTAAAAATCAGAGCAGGATTTTATCCAGTAATTCTGCTGCAGCCCTCTGGCAAACATTTGATTCACTGAGATCAGTTCCTATGGGTTTCTGTAATGGTTTAATATGATACCAGACCTTTCACCAACGGAAAGTCAATGATCTGTCATTTTTTGAAAGGTTCGTAATTTTTGTCACACTCCCAAAACTTTCCTCTGCCAAAGGGACTGTAGCCTAGAATTTTCCTGGTTAATTTAGGGTTAACCACACATGTATCCTACCTGACAGGTACTGTGTAGCCTTCCGGGAAGAAAGTGGAAATGATACGCGCCTGTGACACAATCCTGGGTTGGGTCTCTTCAAATACTGGACATAGATTTTATCTGGTAATTCTACCGCAGCCCTGTGACAGGCACTGAAACACCAAGAGCAGTTCCTAGGGGGGGTTCTGTAGTGGTTTGATGTGATACCAGAGCTTCCACCAGCAGCAATTCAATGATTTATATACATTAATTTCAAATAACGACAAATAAACTACAATCCCAGTGGTAACCACAATCATTAATGCTAAAACATGGCACTGTGTCTTATTCAAGCTTATCCTAATGTATTTATGGACCTCAATTTGTGCAATGGGGAACAGTAATGGTGGTCTTAGGAAAGAGCCTTCCTTAAATTTAAAAGCATGTAATTGTTGTGGCAGAGACACATGAACTTAAAATCACAATGGATGTCGCAATACGTCCATATAGTTATCTTGTTCTTTCTTTTGCAGTACTACATTTTCCATCTTTTTAAAACTGAGGATGTTTTTAAACACTAGCCAACTACTACTAATGGTTTACCTTTAATGATTTCTTTTAAAGGAATAACAACACTAAACAATAAAAAAAAATGGACAGGATGGAAAATGCTAATAAAAGTTAAAGAGTTTGACTTCTTTGTACTTTGACTTTTTTGAACGTAAGATATTTCATATTCTGTTTGCTCAACCTAATTTCATTTTTTAATAAACATCCTTTCCTGCATTTCAGGCCTGCAACAGGGCAATTTAGTCTTTGATTAGCATATATTATTGAAATGTTTAAAAACAGTGGAACAGATCTGCCTACAGTGCTCAATAGCATTAAACAGTTCAAGCGACTGAGAGGAAATTCAGTGCCTAAAGGTCAATGGTACAAGTTTAAGCTGAACACCCTTCTAGGGGTGTCAGTGCCCTAAGTAAAGGTCAATTACACTCCTCAGATGGCAGCATTACTGCAAAAAAGTACATTAAAAGAACGTATTAGACCATCATGTGCTGCATTCAAGACGTCATCTTGAGTTAACAAGTACTGGACTGGCCTGCCTGCAGGCCTGACTTTTCCCCCATAGGGAATGTATGGAAAATTTTAAAACAAAATATGTGACAATGACCCATGCTGTTCCAAAAATAAAAGCTGAAACATTAAATCACTTGGTATCCTCAGTGCCAAAACATGTTTTTAGTGAGGTGACATTACAAAGTATTACTTCACGGTCTCACATTTGTTGGAATTTGTTGCAGATCTGAAATCCTGGAGTGGAGATTTATTCAAAAAATTAAATGAGCAATGTGCATTAAGTTGAGCAGACAAAACATAAAATATCTCATATTCATTGTCTGCAATCAAACACTGAATTTGAGTTTTTGATGCTGTCCAAACTTTTTACTGATGTAGTGTTATAAATCCCTTTTTTTTATTAAGATTTAGCACACCCAAAGAGGTTGGATCCTTGTTGAGTCAGGTTCCACTCAAGGTTAACTCCATGTCATATTTCTGGAGTTTTTCCTTGTCACTGTAGCTCTCTGTTCCAAGGACTTGGAGGAGGGTTTGGATGTAAGAGCGGGTTTATTTCCAATACCAAGCAAACAGCCTATAAAACACAATCCAAATTCTTGTCATAAGAAACCAGGCGAAGGCCGATCGATTTGTGGTTGAACAGGCTGTGATCAACAAGGCTTACAGGTATAGTGGAAATACAAAGAGTTTAGAGATCTGATCTGATACATTGTACTAGTCTGCCAATGCACTTTCCTACCAGAAGCGGTGTAAAATACTGACCTTTAAAAACACATTAGTCATGGTATAACATACCATTCTCAGTATAACATACCATTTGCAGTAAAAAAAAACTGATCAGAGCAAAAGAATATGCGCTCTGTCACTCACCGCAGTGTGAGTACTGATCTATTTTTTTAATGTGATATAATTAAGACCCTCGTGACTTCTCATTTGGTTTCATGAAAAAAACTTCAGACCAAAGAAGCTCGCCTGCAAGAGCTTGAAAGCACCTAGATGAGATGTGATCCAAAACATAGAGAGCTTTCTACATAGCCTGCATATTTCATCCTCCCAAGTAAGGGAACTTCAAATACAATGTGGCACTTCCACAAAAAATAAATATGGTGGACAAGACAAAGAATGTACTTATTTTAAAATGTAAATGATCATTGATGTTTAATTTATATACAATGTATACATGTGTGTATTTATTTACAATTTAACCATTGTCGGTACACAGAGGTAGCTGTTATTTGACATGCGAGTGCATTGTGCCACCTTGAACCGATATAATAATAACCAGACACCCACAGGTTTTTGTGTAGTACATGCAACATAATCACAGGGGCCATCAGTTAAGTTCTTGCGGGCCATAATGGCCTGTGGACCGCCTATTGGGGAACCCTGCCTGATACCCACCAAGTGAGCTGATGGAATATGTTTTCCCTCAGGAGATAGCTGCAGCTGGTAAAAGTAAGTCCGAAGGTCTACAGTTCATACCTCACTACTGCCAGGTTGCTGCTGTTGGGCCCTTGAACAAGTCATTTAACCCTCATTGCTCAGACTGTACACTGTAACTGTACTGTAAGTCCCTTTGGATAAAGGTGTCTGCTAAATGTAGGAAGTGGTCATAATAATGTGACTTCACAGTGTCTTCTTGAGTGGATGCATACCTATTCGTAGAGTGAATTCCCCTTAGAGCAGTCTGTTTTTAAACTTGGTGAACTTTAACTTGATGGAAGTATGCAAGGTATGGCAGGAATGAGCACTTTGCATAGGTAACAATTTGACCTTTTATTATACAACAAAACACTTTTTTGTTAAGGTAGAAAGAAAAGAGAATACATGTCTGTTTTAAAGGGTACAGCAGATTTCTAAGAACAACAAAAATAGAAAATAAGAACAATATGTGGAAGGAGAAATAACAAGAGCCATGAAATAAAAGCTTGTTTATTAGGATTTAAATGTAACATTTTTACACTTTGGTTACATTCATGGCAGGAAACAGTTATCCATTACACAAGTGTAATCAGTGCACAGATTATATTTAACACAGTCATTGACAAATATTGTGTCTCTAATTCACCTCAATTGCAGGTTTTTGGACTATAAGAGGAAACCAGAGCAACCGGAGTAAACCCACGCAGACATGGGGAGAACATGTAAACTCCACACAGAAAGCACCCGGACTGCCCCACCTGTGAAACGAACCCAGGACTTTCTTGCTGTGAGACGACAGTGCAACCCACTAATCCACTGTGATTGATTAGTCAATTAATATAATAGTATTTTTTTCTTGACCAATTTTATTCAGAATCGCATTTAAGCTTGTTTTATTTTAACAGCAAGCTCTATGACATATTGCACAAAACTAAATGTAAACAGAATTATTGTCCGTATTATCAAATCCTCAAGTGCTCCTCATTAAATAAAGTGTCACACAAAGTGTTTATGGTATTCTGTTCACAATGTGGTTAAAATATAAAAAGAGAAATTAAACAGAGGTAAACAAATGGGTATTACTGCAGTCCCACAAAAATCAAAGTATGCGGCGGTCTAACTTAACTCACAAAAAATATAGTATTCTCGGATTTCTGTGGTGCTAGTGTTGATGTGGTATATTCAAAGCTTTGAATATGAACAAATAGCTTTTTGTTTTGTGCCTATTTAGGTATTCCCAAACAAATGATTTGGTTCATCCAAAATATTTAGCTTTTTTTTATTTATTTGAAGTACAATCGGACCCCGACTCTACGCTTAATGCTGCCAAACAGTGACCGGCAATACCACTGAGGTTGTGAACACAGCGAGTAGTGCTAAGAGAAAATTATATGAATGCTTATTTGAATGGAAACGTTTTAGGAATAATAAAGGATCATTCGTCAACTATCGCAATTTGTTGAAAGAAAGAAAGTTGGGACTGTATGGAACATCATGTAATAAAACACCATGTAGTAAAAGACTACACTGAATCATTATCTGTTTTACCACTGCGTTATTCTTATCATATATATAATTCTTATTCAGCACCACAATGCACTGGTTTGTCAATGCTGATATTCGGAGTTCAGAATTTTGACGCTGGTGTGCAGTAGAAACTCCAACCACTCAAAATTGACCCACATTTTTCCATGTCACAATGAAATGTAAAGCCTTTACATGAGGGAATTATTTGACAAATTTTTGGGGCTCACAACGGACCCATGGTTTATATGATCAATTTATTGCTGTGAGGTTGATGTAGAGTCTGTGGTAGTCCTCGCAACAAGTGAGGGACTGGACAGAACAAAAAAAAATGTGTGATAAATGTCATTAGGAAAACATAACGTAAGAGAAACTGACAGGACAAGGATATGATTGGGTCTAGCAAAAGAAAATGACCCAGTATTTAACCTTGTGGGTTTCAAAAAGAGCAGTAAAGAATTCCCTCCATGACACCGGATAGGATCAACCCTTTAGGTTAGTAATGAACCACCAGCCTTTAACAAACTCAACATAAATACCTAATATACCTTTGAGATCCTATATTTCAGGCTAAATAAAAATGACATTAAAGAAATATCACATCATACATCACCCTGATTCAAATATTATCAGTGTCAACAACATTACTTGTTATTGGGATTTTATATTTTAACCCTCTTAACTACCTGTTAGGGATGCACTAATACCACTTTTTTGTCATACAAGTACTTGCAATGAAAAGTAACAAAGGAGTAGTTTTTTGTACTTTAATTTACAACATTTAATTTTACTTGAGTATGTTTTGTATTAAGAATTGTAATTTGCTACATTTAAAATAACATCCATTACTGAGTAAAAATAAAAGCTAAAATCATTGCATCTGGAAGCAGCACTGAACCAGGTTAACAGATTATTTGTGTGGCAGATGTTTTTTTTAGTCAAAAGGTACACAGCGCATACAGAAGTTCAGTAATTCAATAAGCACATGTCATATTAAGAAGTATTTTTTATTTAATGATTGTTAAATTTATTACTTTAAAATAAATGATTAGTGAAACAAAATATTAGATAAACATTAAATATTTACCTGTGGTACAAAAAAGATCCTGGGGGAGATAGGCAATAGTAGCACCAGCTTTCAGCGCTTGATTAACCTTTATTGCTGCAGAACGGCTTTAAATGGTTAACCCAGTGCATTTTCCCTGAAAGAGGTCTTTTTGTATATTCCATAAATATAGTCAGACGAGTTTGCTGGCCAAATAAGAACAGTGATACCATGGTCCTTAAACCAGGTACTGGTAGCTTTGGCACTGTGTGCAGGTGCCAAGTCATGTTGGAAAATGAAAGCTGCATCTCCATAAAGTTGGTCAGCAGCAGGAAGCATGAAGTGCTCTAAATATGGCTGCATTGACCTTGGACCTCAGAAAACACAATGGACCAACCCCAGCAGATGACATGGCATCCCAAACCATCACTTACTGTGGAAACTTTACACTGGACCTCAAGCAACGTATATTCTGTGCCTCTCCTCTCTTCCACCAGACTCTTTCCAAAGGAAATGCAAAATTGACTTTCATCAGAGAACATAAGTTTGGACTACTCAGCAGCAGTTCAGTCCATTTTGTCTTCTGACACAGTCTCTTGTTCAAGAGTGGCTTGACACAAGGAATGCAATAGCTGAAAACCATGTCTTGCATACGTCTGTGCATGGTGGTTCTTTAAGCACTAACTCCAGCTGCAGTCCACTCTTTGTGAATCTCCCCCACATTTTTGAATGGGTTTTGTTTCACAATCCTCTCCAGGGTGCGGTTATCCCTATTGCTTGTACACTTTTTTCTACCACATCTTTTACTTCCCTTCGCCTCTCTATTAATGTGCTTGGACACAGAGCTCTGTGAACAGACAGCCTATTTAGCAATGACCTTTTGCGTCTTGCCCTCCTTGTGTAAGGTGTCAATGATCATATTTTGGACAACTGTCAAGTCAGCACTCTTCCTTATGGTTGTGTAGCCCACAGGAATAGCCTTTGCAGGTGTTTAGAGTTAATTAGCTGATTAGAGTCTGGAACCAGGTGTCTTCAATATTGAACCTTTTCACAATATTCAAATTTTCTGAGCTTCCGAAATTTGGGATTTTCATTAGCTGTCAGTTTTAATCATCAAAATTAACAAGAAAACATTTGATTTATATCTGTTAGGGCTGGAAAGTGCCATGCTCGTGTTGCAAAGCGGCATGGCGCTTTCTACACTCTTCCGCTCACCCGTGGCTGGCCCGCGTTTATTAAACCCCCAGATTTGGCCAGTTCCTCGCTGGAGCACTTTTTGAAGGTATGTTTCCAAGAGTGTCATTTGTTCAAGGTCTGTTGGTTTTTTCACGGTTCTGTTTTTGTTTTTCGCCAGTCCGTCAGTGTTTCCTTTTTTCCATTTCGCTTTTCCGCCATCGTCGTTCCTGTGTTTATGTCCTGTGATTTCTCTCCTTCTGTCCTCTCCAGTTCCATATTTTTTTGTTTTTTTTTCTGTCCGCAGTATCCAGTCAAGCCTCCGCCATTCCAGTCTATCCTCCGTCGTTTCCAAACACGTCTCCACCATGTTTCAGTCAAACCTCCGCCTTATGCAGTCAAGCCTCCGCCATATCCAGTCAAGCCTCCGCCGTTCCAGTCTATCCTCCGTTGTATCCAGTCACGCCTCTGCCATATTCAGTTAAGCCTCTGCCTTATTCAACCAAGCCTCCACCGTATACGGTCATGCCTCCACCGTATCCAACCAAGTACTTGCTGCATCCTATCCAGCCTCCGCCGTATCTAATAAGACCTCCGCTGTATCCAGTCAAGCCTCCGTTTTTCATTCCTTCCCATCCATCATCACTCTGCCGCCCGGATTGATTTGGATCAGACATGCCCCTGCTCTCCTCCCTGGTCAAGGTCCTGGTTACACTTCCCACTACACCACATCCCATCTCGCCTCTGTCCTCTGTTCTCTGTTCTGGTCCCCTTGTTCCTGTCTGCCTTCCGTCTAAGTCATGTATTCCCCTTGGACTGCACCTTTTGCCTTTTGCTACCCTATCCTTAATAAGCTCCCATTTTAGTTACTCCAGTGTCTCTGTGTGTGTGTGCAATAGTCTGGGTTCCCACCATGGTTGCCGTGCCCCCTAACAATATCATTCTGTGTGTAATGAATGGATATAGTATACAAGTTTCACGTTTTGAATGGAATTACTGAAATAAATAAACTTTTTCATGATATTATAATTTTATGACCAGCACCTGTATATGTTTATATATACTCAAGTACAATTGATAAACTGCTGCTAAAATGTATTTTAAAAAATCCACACCCACTTAAAAACCCCACCCACACTTACTTACAGATGCATTTAGACAATCATGTCATGCCACCTTCTGAATCCCAGCTAAACGATTTCAGCTGCAAGTTCCTCTTCCATCATTCATGTCAGAGTCTCTTTGTTTTTCATTTCCTTTGAAAACATGCTGCATGTTCATTTGTCATTTTACTCTGAAGCTCCTTTGAACCTGGTGGTTACCTGTGAATCAAGGGTGCACATTTTTGTTTGACACTAACAAAATGTACATAATACAACAAATAGAAGTGAATATTCCTTTTGATTATTAAGCTTGAATCAATTATTCAGCCACACTAATGATAAACAGGTGGATACAATAAATTAGAAAAAATATTAATTACCTTGTCTGTTCACCTGTACCCTCTTCTTCCACAGCCATGCCAACACACTATGTGATGGTCCTGCAACGGCAACCTTCTGAATAGCAGCCTAGTACCTTAACCACTAAGCCATCCCTGCTCCTGAAACAGATCTTCAAGAATCTAAACAAACAAGGTTCCTGACTGATTTATTAAAAGACAAACTTTACAAACACAGCTGCAGTGTTTCTGACAGATTTAAGGACTCGTCCAGCTGTTTGTTTAAGCCAGAGATTAAGCTGCTCCTCTCCTGAACCGTTCCCTAATAAAGCAGCTGTCAAAGTTCGAGAGAAATGGCTGTTTTTTAGAGAAAACATTACTGCTCAAGGTCCTTGGTTAAGATGAATCACATTACACAACACACATACACCTACACAAAAGACATACACACACACAAGACATCTACCGCAAGCTATAAGTACAGGAATTGAAAAACAATAAGTAAATTAAGAGACAAATTTTTAAAGAGGTATACAGTTAAAATTATAAGGCCAAATTATTTGGACACCTGACCATGATGTTGCACATTTGAAAACAAAATTAAAACAGATACATTGGGATGTAAACAGATCCGTTTTGTGTAGAAGAGCTTTGACATGAAGAGATTTTTGCACTTTGATCGCTGCGACAACCACAAAAACTGAGACCGCAACGCAGCAAACTGAACATGCAAAGACAACAGCTATATAACATAAGATTCCTTTATTGATCCCCATGTTACAACAGCTCAAGTACTGTGTAAGAACAGTAAATACAGTAAATTACAATTTTTAACTAAAAAGTTTAAGTGAGGGTGAAAGATATTTCAGTGTATGAGGGGGCTAGCTTGTCAGTGTGAGGACAGCCTGTGTATTCAGCTTAATATGCAGTTGGATGACAGTTGGCACAAAATCTGTAGTGTTTGGTCTTGCTCTAGGGTGGAATAAATCTATGACTGAAATAACTTCCCAGTCTTCATAGTTCCTCATTGAGAGGGATGGGAGGGATTATCCAGGATGGCTCTAAATTTGTCTTTTGTTTTCCTCTCACATAATACCTCTAGACTGTCCTATTTAAAACCCACCACAGAGCTGGCGTTCCTCACCAATTAATTCAATTTATTGGCCTCTCCAGCATTGATGCCACCAACCCAGAACACCACAGCAAAAATAGGGCAATGACTGATTTTTAAGCTTTTAGCAGTCTATTACACACATATTGGCCCTGGATGAGTGTGGATACTGGTTGGAAGGGTATAAGCGCCAGTTTCCATTTGGAATGATAATGACAAGCACTTGATTTATTGTACTGTCCAAATATAAGGAGCATACAACTCAAAACCCTTTTCAGATGGTGAGACTTCTCAACTGCCCAACTACCTTTCTGTGCCCACAGTTCCCAGGTTGTGGGTTTTGGCTTTCAATAAACGGAACTACGAGATTCTACAAAGCGAACCTGACCCAGGATGGGATCCATCTATAAGCTTCTTTGTCTTTGTCCCTACTGCAATAAAGAAACTTATTTTGGAGCTTTTCTTTACTATCTTAGAAGAGTAAAACTCAAAATCAGCAGAATTTGACAAAAACAGTAAACAAAAAATGCCAGTGTTTACATCTACAGACCACAGTGGATCGTGGTCCACATTATTGATTTGTCATGTTTTTTTTTTATGCCGAATGACCTTCCTGACACAACCCTTCTTTTTTATCCAGGCCTGGCACTACAATGCATTGTTTAATTCAGGGGTTTTCAAAGTCCAAAACTATGCCCCCCTTCCCCCAGAGAGCATAAAAGCTACCCCCAGACCCCCAAAAAACATACAATAAAAAAATCATTCACAGGTCATTAACACACATGGTCACACAAAAGGCAAATATTATTTTTTATCATGTATGTTTCATTTATTTTATAAAACGATTATAAACATACTTTGCTGCTTTCAGTTTTATACTTTATCTTATCAGCTAATCCTTCAGGTTCCGGATGGAAGCCACTTGAACTGAAATAAGTAAAAAATAACTGGGCTCTGTTCTGACCTTGTACAGTCTGTTTCTATTTCTGGAATAAATTGACCCATACCAACACATAAAAGGAATCTGGGGATAGAGTAAATAAAACAAGAATAAAATACTAATGTTAATGGTTGTGCTGATGGGTATAACTATTAACAGGATCCATCTCATCTGATACTCAAAAGTGCCAAGAAATTTATCAAGCCTCACAAACCTGGTAATTTAGAACCACCAGAGAGGAGAGCATTTTTCCTAAAAATCTATTGTCCTCCATAAAGTTTTAGACACATTTATGTCCAGTCAGTGAATCTGTCCACTTCAGGGTCATTAAAGCTGAAAGAAAATCCCAGAATCATGGGTGAAGTTAAATTATATGCCACCTCCCATAAAACACAAATAAAAGTGGATGTACCCCCTGGAGTAAAACCTGTTAGGTAAAAAAAATTCATCAACCAGCATCCCAGGCCATGATCAATGTTGTGGATGATGAAATGGAATTAAAAAAAACAACCAACCAAACAAAAAAAAAAACCCACTGAACTTTGTGCCCACACTTCAAGCTCCTTAAGATTCAACTCTTCTTGAAAGGAGTGTGTACATCAGAATTTCTTTTTACTGTTATTCCAGAAGTACATTTGTCGGATCAGGCACTAATGCTGGACGAGAAGGCCAGGTTCACTGTCTCTGCTCCAATTCTTCCAAAAAACTGTCAGGTTGAGGTCTGGACCTGGCTTTGGGCAGTGGTTGTATGCTGAAGCATTAAGATTTCCTTTCACTGCAACTAAGGGGCCAAGCGAAACTACTAAAAAACAACTTTGTCTGATGTTTTGCATTGTGCATGGTGATGTAAGGCTTGAGTGCAGTTGCCTGGCCATGGAAACCCTTTCCATGAAACTCTCTACCCACTGTTCTTGAGCTAATCTGAAGGCCACATGAAGTTTGGAGGTCTACCACTTTGTGGCAGAGTTCATTCCCAAGGGCTTCCACTTTGATATACATAATACCACTGTTTGACCCAGGTGCAACCTTTTATCCTTAAATAATTCAGTGCATTTAATTTGTGCTTTAAACGCAGATATTCAAAAGACCACAGTGGGATTTGAAACAAGGCCCCAAAGAAGTTAAGTGATCGGATAAATTAAAAGTCCAAAGGCGAACAAGTCAGTCCACGAGTCAGATGTTTGTCGTTTATTAGGATTTAAACACTTTTAACAGGATGTTTTACACTTTGGTTAAACTAATGACAGGAAACACAGGTACATGTGTATGTGGGTGTGTGTATTAGAGTGTGTATAGAAAAGTGAAAGATACTCACACCCCAACCCACTATCACATACGCTTATTTTCTAATCCTAGCTAGACAAATATGGGAAAAGGAATTGGTTCAAGTCAGGTTAAAGTCTAGGAGCCATGCAGCAAAAGACAAATGCACACATGAGAATGCAGATGTCATTAAGACTTTAGTAATCGACCCTCAGAGTCTCTTAGCAAAAGATGAATGGATCAGTGAGAGTGAATTTCATTACTACTTTGTTATCGGTGGCTCAATGGGTAGTACTATCACCTCCCTTGCCACTAGGAAAACCAGTACATTGTAGTACCGGTTCCAAGCCCAGATAAATAGAGAGGGTTGTGTCAGAAAAGGCCTCTGATACAGATCACAATCTTGATGTGACTAAGTGGAACAAAAACAAAAAAAATGGTTCGTATCAAAACTTTACTGATGGCTTACTAAATAATAAAACCACCACTCAACAGTGACAAGTAACACAGTGCTTCATGTTTACATTCAATTACTTGACAGAAGATTTCATTTTCAGAGGGACAGATAAGTGTTTAAGATAATTAGTTATGGGTTAAAGACTTTGCATCAAGTTCTAACAGTAACAGCCAGAACATTAGTTCCTTAGCTCTATTGAAATTGACACTAGGAATGGCATAGAAAATATATCAGAAAAAATAATTATAATCCGATTTAATACTGTTACTAAATGTAAATAAGACTAAATGTGAATAAGGCCGTTGGAACCAAGGCACCATGGAATCCCTGAACGGGATCGCAATTCCTCCATGGAGTTCTCACACTTGTTACAAACAAAAAAGAGAAAAAGGTTAATAGAGGGCAAAGAAGCACTCAGTGACATGCCGGGGGATCAGCGGAGACACGCGTGTGTGTCATCCCGATGAGCACCGGAGCGCTGGCCTGCTTGCGGGTGGTTCCAGAGGGGTTTTATGGACCCACTGTTGATCCAGATCAGATGAGTCCAAGCAGCAGGGAAGAATTGAGGTGTACCTGCAGAAATTGCGGGAGATCAGCAAGGCTGGTATGAGGTGGCAGCTTCAAGACTGACCCTAACCCAAAGCTTATTACCTCCAACCTCCTGATCGTACAACATCTGGATCCTTTATGCGGACCCAAAAGATACCGAAACTGTCCCACCAGTAGCCTATGGAGTTTGGGATTCCCTTTTATTTTTTGAAATTAATATTATTAAATATTGGTCCAGTTTGCGGCTTTGACATCTGGTTCTCAAAAACATTTGGAAATGTGTGTTGGTGCTCAACAAAGCACCAAGGTTTGAAGCACCAAGGTTCGGCACCTAAACCATACCAGTTCAAGAACGAAAGCTATGGTGGAAAAGCCATATTTGTGAATGTTCTTGAATGGCCCAGCTAGAGTCCAGACTTAAACCCAATTAAACATCTCTGAAGAAATCTGAAAATGGCTCTGCACCAACGCTCCCCATCTAACATGCCTTAAAGGTTCTGCAAATAATAATGGGAAGAAAATAAAAATAAAAATAGGAAAGTCTTTTTGAGTATGATGCAACAAACAAAACACTGTGAATAGTTTTTCCATGTGATTATTTTTTTTAAAATAAATAAATTTGAAAACATTCCAAACAATCTTTTTTCAATTTGTCATTATGGGATATTGTGTGTACAATTTTGAGAGAAAAAAATGAATATAATCCATCCAAAAAGTTAAGAGTCTGAACACTTTCTGTATTTAAAATTTTTTGTTAAGGTGTCACAGATGTGTCGACACATTCATTTCTGGTGACTTAGCCTACAGTGCAACATAAACATTTAGGAATGTTTGTATGTTTCAAAAAACTGCTATGGAAAATACGATCCAGATGCTCATCAATCAGTTACAGGGTTAAATCCATGTATCTTATCCTCAACCTTGCACTGACTAATCACTGGGTTTGAGTGTGTTATACCAGGATTGATAGCACAATAAAAAACTGGACATGAATTGAAGTGATAGCTTCGACAAGCAACTACACTAGCTGAAATGAATAAATTGGGATGCATCAATACCAACACTAGTATAGATATGAATGATTTATTTCAACTTAAAGTACAAACATATTATAATCCAATGCGGACAAAACATGTGACCTACTGCACTTAACTTGCAATTATTTACCAAACGTAAATAAACAATTAATGATGTTTAATTTGTATAAACCTCTACAAGAGTATTTATTTGCAAGTTTGAGCTTGTCAGTGTACAGTGCCTAGCAAAAGTATGCTATTGGTTGATGGCACTTTCACTCCCGGACAGAATCGAGCATCACTTATTATCATTCTTATGATTCCATTGACACATCAATGTACATACTACTGTACTTACTAAAACATGCCTATAAATCAATTAAAACAATTGTAATCATGGTTATTTCAACTATATATAACAATTACAATCAGGTTATTATGGGTGGAAATATCATAGATATAGATATAATAGAAATATTATATCTCACGAGCGTTTAAAAAGATGTGAAATGTTAAAGCTTGCATTCACGAAATGTTAAAATCTGCGCCCCCTGTGTTTTGACACAGATCTGACGCCATAGGTTTGCATAATTTCATTTACAGAACATGCCTACAACTATATATTTTTTATTGTGAAGCAGACAACAAATAAGACAAAATAACAAAAAAACTTCAGTGTGCATAACTGTTTACTTCCCTAAAGTCAGTATTATGTAAATATATTACCTAAATATATTACCTTTTGTGGCAATTGGATAAGTCTCTATGAGCTTGCCACATCTTGCCACTGGAATTTTTGCCCATTCCTTAAGGCAAAACTGATCCAGCTCCTTCAAGTTAGTTGGTTTCTGCTTGTGAACAGCAGTCTTCGAGTCTGACCACAGATTCTCAATTGGATTAAGGTCTGGGCTTTGACTTGGCCATTCCAATACATTTACACGTTTCCCCTTAAACCACCCGAGTATTGCTTTAGCAGTATGCTTTGGGTCATTGTCCTGTTGGAACCTCCGTCCCAGTCTCAAATCAGTGACAGACCGAAACAGGTTTTGCTCAAGAATATCCCTGTATTTAGCACCATACATCTTCCCCTCGACTTAGACCAGTTTCCCAGCCCCTGCTGCTGAAAAACATCCCCCACAGCATGATGATGTTTTTGGGGTGGTGTTTTTGGGGTGATGAGATGTTGGTTTTGTGCCCGACATAGTGATTTCCTCTGTGGCTGAAAAGTAAAATTCTGCTCCCAAAAACCATTTGGCAAACTCAAAAGAAGTCTTCCTATTTGTAAAAAAAAAAAAAAAAAAAAAAAAAAAAAAAAAAAAAAAGCCTTATATGTATGTGTATGGCTTATTGTGGTCATATTGACAGATACTCCGGCCTCTGCTTGGGAACTGTGCAGCTCCTTTCAGGTTACCTTTGGTCTCTGTGCTGCGAACCCCAAAAAACCTTTACCGGTTGTGAACCACTGCTCTACATGGAGTCTGTGTCACATTTACCCATAGCTCTCTACTAAATTTACAGAAAAATGTGCTTCAAATCACGGACCCTAATTGTTTTCAATAGAGAAGTGCCACATTAAATGACATAATGAATTGAAGCTACAATGCACAACACAGCCTACCATAACGATGTAAACACACAAGCCATGCCCCATTGGTGTGGGGTTTGATCCAGATTAATTATATTTACATTATTTCTTATGGGGGGAAATAGATTAAACATGCAATAATTTTGACTTAAGAACATACCATCAGAACCAAGTCAAGGTTCCACTGTATTTTATGTTAGGATGACAAAAGTAAAGCTAAAATTTTAAGTGGAGAAGAGGAGTTAAAAAAAGCTCATTTAATACATGCAAGCATTAAGTCTCATGAAAATAAAACCTGTTTTGAAAGTCATTAATAGAACTGTAATGTTACTCATCTGAGTACTCTGTATCGACAATTACCCAATTGCAAGTACAATACTTGTACTTGGTTTGATAGAAAGTTGTATCGGTGCATCCCTAGGAATTAACTACTGTAGTAGAAAGTGTGTTTTCATGTGGGTGTTTACTGAGAGAACCTTGACTTTTCTTGAGATTTGTAACAAATGACCATATTCACTGAGCCATCAGAAACACACCATGCGCTAACTTAGAACAAACAAAAGTCATTTTGTGTCCCGACTTGTGTTTGTCTGGATTATTGTGTTTGAACAAAGTAGCAAAGTTTGCTACAACGGGGTAACTTATTGAGCTATTTTGACATGCATTTAAAGCCTAGTGTTTAGAGTGTTGGGCTATTGATTGAATGGTTGAGAGTTTCTGACAAGGCAGACCACTGTTGACCAACATTTTCTGGGTCTGAAACCAATTTTGAATGACCAATCAGACTGCAACCACTGACACAGGCATTACTGATGAATCATGATCTAACAATAATACAGTGAGATAGACTTTTCAAAATACAATTATTTTATTTTAAAATTTTAACAGTAAATATTAAACTATAGAATATTAAACTAGTGAAACACTAATAGTAAGCATAACAGAACTAACATTAATTTGAATTTCTGATTGGTGTTCATTTCCATGACAGCGTATGCAATTAAAAATTACAAGCAATCATTTGTTCTGTTTGTTATTATTAGATTACAAAATTGTCATCCGATTTACGCATTGAGTCAGAAAGGAAAACATGCTTAAACAGAATCTTCTTTACATAGTGCCATAATTTTTTTTTTGTGTTTTTGCTTTCCACTTCAAAACCAGTGCTTGTAAAACGTTCTTTGGTACGTATTACATAAACACAAAACAACATCGGGGAATACATACTCTCTCTCTCTGCTGCAATCTTAATGGTGTAGTGTGTTGTGAATTCATAACAATAGGTATTGTTAAATAAGAATACATGTCATTTTACAAGGAATTAAGTCTTGTGATTTAATTCGTGTTGAACTGATTTCTTTTAAATAGTAAAATATTAGTAAAATATATTATTATTAAATTATTAGAATCAAATTCACTTTGTAGTGAACCTTTGCTAGTTGTAGTGAACCTTTACTAGTTGGGAAGCCCTGCTCTAGACCGAGTCTGTGTCATATTTTCCCATAGCTCACTACTAAAAATTCACAGAAAAATGTGCTTAAAATCACAGACCTTATTTTTTTTTATAGAGAATATTTTAAAATATTTTTTAATAAATGACAGAATAAATGGAAGCTACAATACACAACACAGCCAGCATAACGGTTGAGTGTAAACACACCAGCCATTCTAAATTGACTTAATCTAAATCTAAAATCTTAGCCTAGTGTTTAGGGTACCAGACTAGTATTCTTAAGGACGCCGGTTCAAACCTCACCACGGCTAGGTTGCTGCTGTTGGGCCCTTGAGCAAGGCCCTTAACCCTCATTGCTCAAATTGTGTACTTTAGCTGTACTGTAAGTCACTTTGGATAAAGGCGTCTGCTAAATGCTGAAAATGTAATGTAATCTTATAGAAACAATCATGTCAGAATTTTTTTTTGCCTTTTAGTTATGAAAGTTGAAAAATTAAAGGCGATGTTTAGGTATTGCTCATTATTATTGTTGCCTGTATAGATTTTAAAAGTAATTTAAATTGGATTTAGTTTTATGTATTTGTTTTGGCAATTTATACATCTTCTAAAATAAGAAACATCTTATTTTATCTCATATGTGTCTATTTTTGCTCTTTATTAAAGCAAAAGTATTTCTTATCTGATTACTCGGTAAAATTGCGGGAATAATGATAGAATACTCGATTTAAATAATAAAAAAAAACATTGATAGATAGAGACCTAGCCAGCATGTCAGATAACATCTCCCTTTGTGTACCAAAAATGGTTACACTGTCACTGACAAGCTCGAATTTTCAATACACCTGCACACCTTTATTCAAACCTTTATTCATTATTAAACGTCAATAATAATTAATAGGTCTGCAATGTTGTCTATGTAGAAAGTACACTAGCTTTACGCATTTCATGATGTCAAGTGTTTCGTTTGCATTGGTTTGTTGTTTGTTTGTACATCAAGTTGAAACAAAAAATATCTAAAATGTTGTTAGATGTTAAACCATTCATAGACAGGGCCTTTTTATAAAACAGTGTACTATGGTTTATGTTTTATCTATACAATTATCAAGGCAATTTTCAAGAGCATCACAAAATTTACAAGGGACTATCCATCTGCTCTGACAGAATACGCAGCACACCTCAATTTTTAAAAAGGATTCCTTTGCATGCTTGATGCAGTTGCTCATTCTTACCACAGAGTCAATTAATCACCAAATCCATAAAATGTATGTACTGCCCTTTAACTTAATTTATTTATGGTGAAATAAATATGATACAAATGTAATGTTATTGTACTTGTTATCGGCAATGTTACTGGATGTTGATGCAATGATGTTTTTATGTGCTTCTGTTACCACTTTGAGTCTGTTCTATGTTAAGGCTTTGGAATGTTAGGGCTGTAAATCACTTTTGTTCCTTGGCAGGCGCCGACATGACAAGATGCATTCTGCTTGTTGATGTTATGCACACACATCGGAAAGATCCTCGCCGAGTGTACTGTGTGTGGTATCAGTTTTTCATCTGTAGACTGTATTTTCATTCTCATCAGTCAACTTTGTGTCCAGGGTGCCAGAAAAAAACACTCCTAGCTTTGAAAGGCTCAGAGCGTGTTTGTGGATGTTAAACATGAACTTTTTTGTGGGATTTGATCAAAATAATGATAATAAAAATGCTCAGGGGGTTTCAGTGTTTTTTTCCCTTCCGTTGTGGTTGACAAGGGTATCAGAAAGACAAAAGAATCAAGGACAGAAAGTGGAAATGTAATGTTAGTGAAGATGTTCCAGAGTAGCTGTCATGTGTCCCTAGACACACCAGGGGTTAAGGCGGGGCGATATTGCAAAAAATAAATATAAATCTTGATAGTCGCAAATTATTAATGATTGTCGATTATGACAATGATTTTTTATATAATAACAGTGAATAAAAAACCCAAATTATTTTTTTTGCATTTTGATTTTAAACACTGCAGAAGTGCAAAAATAGTAACAGCACCACCTATAATTATTAAAAAGTGTAAATAATGGTTACTTCTGTTACAAATGTGCTTGCTCAGCATATTTAAAAGTTATAACAATAATTAAAACTAAATAGAAATCTGAATGAGCTTAATCATTTTTAAGAATAGCTTGTTAACATGTTAACACAACCTGCTTACTTTAACATTACCCTGAGTGTTTCTTATAAGTCACTGATTTATATGTTAGGTTCTTCAAACATTCTACTTAGACATACTTTGTTTATAAAGCTAACACAATTAGCATCAGGCAAATTAAACAAATGAGATAAGGTAACGTGCTACGATGTTACCTAACATCTCCCTCCGTGTATCAACAATGGTTAAATTGTGATTGACAAGTTCAAACTTATTTAAACTTATTTATATTTCTATTTCTATTATCATCGTCAACCTTTCGTTTTTTTTTTTTTGCTTAGGTCATGTCTTATGACTTAAATTTGTCGTGCCCACACAGCTAGAAAGTACCTAGACATGGTGTTTGTTCAAAAACCTATGGGAACTCTGTACATAGGAAACATTTAACATCCTCCCTAGTAGGGCATCTTAATCAAATGTGGCACATCATCTCTCACAAAATAGCCCATGCACAGTTACACAACAGGAACGAGCCAACGCTCTGCTGACTCCAACTTCAGAAATCCAAACTTCCTCTGGCATTAATGCTAGCGCTAGTCTTGTAGCTTTATGGCATGGGTTTCCACAGCTGAGTAGGTGCATGGTGCTAGCCACTTCGATTTGCTGCATAATAGAATTGTAACGATACCAACCCTGCTGTCAAGCTGCAGAGGGGTTTAAGTGGCAAGCTGCCCTAATTGGGCTGAGCACTCAGTTCGCGCCACCACTTTGCATGCACTTTCGATCAGGCACGCTTCACTGGCGAGTAGGTGTCCTGGTCGTTGGTGGGATAGGGACAGACTGGTATCCCCCGGGCCCAACGGGCTGAGAGCTGAGGTACGTCTGAGAGGCCGGAGGTCTGCAGCACCACTGGATGGTAGGGACAGAGCCAGTCTTCCTTGGTGGTTTTCTGGCCCCCTCTACTGGCCAATCCCTGAGTCTACGTTCCCTGCTGTCATAGAGCTGGGTCAGAGCCGTCATCCCAGCGATAAGGGCATCTCTCTCTCTCATTTTGTTGATCTGGTTCGCCGCAGCGCCGCATGAACACGTCCGACTCAGCCTTGGGAGTCCATGGTTCGAACCCCGGGACACATTCGCTTCCTGCAGTGGTTCAGCTACCACGAGGGCTGACTTTTAGTTTACCTTTCATTTATTTTAATTGTTAATAACCGCTGTCTTTATTTTGAATTATGTTTTAAATAAACTCATGTGTTTACAACCCTCTCTGTCTTCATGAAAACAGTGGTGATCATTTTGAGCATCAGTTTACATTTACACTACATTTTCAGCATTTAGCAGATGCCTTTATCCAAAGCAACTTATAGTACAGGATACAGTCTGAGCAATTAGGGTTAAGGGCGTTGCTCAAGGGCCCAAAAGTAGCAAACTGGCAGTAGTGAGGTTTGAACTGGCGACCTTCGGATAACTAGTCCAGCACCTTAACCACTAGGCTACAGTTGGCCCGTTTAACAGTATTGCACTGCAGAAAGTAGTGTGTTGCTACAAAAAGGGCAATTAACAATGGAAGAGAGACAGACAATCATAACACTTAAAATGAAGGTCTTTGCTACAGAGAAATTGCCAAGAAAGTCAAGGTGTTAGAGAGAAACTGGAGGAAACTCTGACAGGAAGAGGTCTGGCAGACCCAAAGCCACAACTGAATTTCTGAGAATTAACAGCTTGTGTGATAGGCAGCTCACAAGACAACAGCTTCAAGCACAGCTTAACAGTGGTTGTAGTAAGAAGGTCTCAGTTTCAACTGTGAAGGGAATACTTCGAGTTGCAGGTTTGACAGGATGAGTTGCAGTAAGAAATTTGAGATCCAAATTTGAGATCTTTGGTTCATCACACAGGATCATTGTTTGTCATTGACTAGGTGAATGTGTGGTTCCACAATGTGTGACATCAACTGTCAAACAGGGATGAGTAAGTGTGATGGTCTGGGGCTGTTTTGCTGGATTCAGGGTTGTGCAGAGTGAGAGGCAACATGAACCAAAATGACTACCCCAGCATTCTGCAAAGCCATGCAATACCCTCTGGTGTGCGCCTAGTCTGTCAGGGCTTCGTCCTACAACAAGATAATGACCCAAAACATAAGTCCAAGCTATGCCAGAACTACATAAAAAAAAACAAGATGCTAAGCTTGAAAACATGGAGTGGCTAGTACAGTCTCCA
The DNA here is from genome assembly GCA_034509265.1 of Microcambeva bendego. Taxonomy (NCBI): domain Eukaryota; kingdom Metazoa; phylum Chordata; class Actinopteri; order Siluriformes; family Trichomycteridae; genus Microcambeva; species Microcambeva bendego. The sequence continues at coordinate 5,099,450 of JAYDZG010000028.1, read as the reverse complement.
GACTTAAACCCCATCCAGCTGGTTTGGGATGAATTGGACACAAGAGTGAAAGCAAAGCAACCTACATGTGACACGCAATTATGGGAACTTCTGCAACATATCTGGGAAGAACTTTCTTAAGAATATTTGATTTATTGGTGACATATTGTTCAAAGAATACCACGAGTGTGTTCAGCTGTTATATCTGTGACTCGTTAGTGTTCTCAGGTGTGCATAGGGAGCAAGTGTGTTCAATTTTGTAGTACAGTTCTCACACTCTCATACTGGTCACTGAAAGTTCCAACATGGTACCTCATGGCAAAGAACTCTCTGAGGATCTTAAAAGACGAATTGTTGCGCTACATGAAGATGGCCAAGGCTACAAGAAGATTGCCAACACCCTGAAACTGAGCTGCAGCACAGTGGAGAAGATCATCCAGCATTTTAAAACTCAGACCTTGTGTTGGTCATCCGAAGAAGCTGAGTGCACATGCTCAGCGTCACATCCAAATGCTGTCTTTGAAAGATAGGCGCAGGAGTTTGCTGCAGAGATTGAAGAGGTAGGGGTTCAGCCTGTGAGTGCTCAGACCATACGCCGCACACTACATCAAATTTGTCTGCATGGCTATCACCCCAGAAGGTAGCCTCTTCTGAATTCTGTACACAAAAAAGTTTGCTGAAGACATGTCAACAAAGAACATGGATTACTGAAACCATGTCCTATGATCTGATGAGACCAAGATTAATTTGTTTGGTTCAGATGGTCCCAAGCATGTGTGGCAGCAATCAGGTGAGGAGTACAAAGATACTTGACCATGTCATGCCTACAGGCAAGAATGGTGGAGGGAATGCCATGGTCTGGGACTGCATGAGTGCAGCAGGTGTTGGGGAGTTACATTTCATTGAGGGACACATGAACTCCAG
>JAYDZG010000028.1:5059123-5076206 GCA_034509265.1 Microcambeva bendego | reverse complement strand
TAGATAAGCTTATTATTAGTTGTTACAGTTTAATATTTGTTTTAACCCTTAAATTGAAGGAATGTATTTTCATTTACTTAAATAAGAGTTAAAAAGGAAAAAAAAATTTTTGAGTTTGAGATCATTTCAGTATTTATCAATAATTCCTCTAAATGTAAGTTCTTTGTCACTGAAAAAGGGGTTAGAGACCCGGAAAAAGTCGGGAAAAGTTGACTTCAATAAGGGCTAATTCCGCTTTCCCGAATTGGCTTTGTGAAGCACAAAACACTTTTCATGTGAATGCACTTACCATCTTGTTTACATCACTCACACATTTGTGCAACGTTGCCTACATCAGTCGAACAAGTTTTTGGTTGCACATCGAGTTTAGGGGTGCCAATTTCTCGATGAAGGGTGTCAAGTTTCAAGATTTTGTTTAAGGGATGTTTAAATTACGTCCAACTTTATACATATTTATATATTATTTATATCCATATGTGTAAAGTACATAATACAAAACTAAACAAAGCTTTCGATGATTCAAATGCCAAATTCATTTTGTGCTGTATTTAATAGAAATGTGAAGTTTGTTTTAAGCAAGATCTTATTTTGTCTCATTTATATTTATTTTTGCTCTTTATTAAATTAAAAGTATCTTGATTCCTCGATTCAGGTATAATGGATTTATTTTTATTCTGACAAATTAGTAATAATTTATTTTACTAATAATTTCTGTGAAAGTGGCCAGATTGGGCGGGTTTTCATGCATTTTGAAAACGTTTTTGGCTGGAAACCACAGTTGCAATTGGTTTTTGTTCAGTTTAATAAGACCTATGAATGATAAATAATTTTAAACTCTCAAAAGAATCTGATATCTTCATGATTTATCAACAATGCCTCCTAACATAGCTGTGGCAGGGGTCGCAGCCTGCGTGGTCAATGAAAGAGGGGACCAGGAAAAGGTTGGGAAACAGTGTTATAGTCTGACTTTATAAGAATGAATTACTACTATTCCGTACCTTGGTTTTCTGTACACTGCTCATCTTGGATGCTGATTGTGGGGTGTGCATGATTGGATAATGCTAGCAGGGAGTTTAGACTGTTCTGAGCACTGGGGCAGTTACGATGATGCTGACTCTGGTGATGATGCAGGTGCCGATTGTTTAAAGATGGATTTAAGAACACAGCTTCATTCACAAAAATGGAACCATCCTCATCCAGACCGCTGAAATGAGCTGGATAAAAAGCCTGTAGAAAGAGAATCAGGTAAGTTTATCATACATAGTACTAATAATTAGGGATAAAATGTTGCACCATGAATGGATTCAGGAATCACTTGAGGGATGACTAAAATTGGAATCGATGGTTAATAATCACTTTAAACCACAGAAGGTGCTGCCACTGTTCACCAAGTTGCCAAATGAAGCTCAATTCGAAGTAGTTTGGCATTCATTATTCAGACAAATAAAATATAATCACAAATTGCAGGTACCTACAGGACAATTCAGTGTCTCCAATAAACCTGGTGGCATTTATTTGGGCTGTGGAAGGAAACCGGAGTACCCGAGGAAACCCACGTGTACATGGGGAGAACATGCAAACTCCACACAGAAAGCAACTGGATCGCCCCACCTGGGTATCGAACCCAGGACCCTCTTGTTGTGAGGTGACAGTGCTACCCACACATTGCATTGTGAGTAGAGTGTATAATAACATCCCTTTTAATACTGGGCCAGTCGTAGCTGCTAGGTTGTAAATTCAAACAATAGCAAGTTGGTCTGATTCAATATTTTGGTTCATTCTCTCTAAGTGTAATTTCTTCTGATTATTTCTGACATTATATAAACTGGTCAACTTCCTATGGACCATTAGAAGTCTGTTAACATTATTGAAACTGCTCGTGAGGTACCTTAAACAATAAGTAATATTAGGCAAATTATTCATATTGCAAAAAAATCTAAACCATTATCAGCCAAGATTTCGAGAGGAAATATTTTTCTCTGAAGGTAGTGGGTATGTTTAATTTAAGAAGTATACTAATCTTCCTATTTTATAACCATGTTTGCATATTTTATTACTCAAACCCCCAATGAGAAAAAGTTTGTACACCCAGTCTAATGTTACTATTCAAACTTATTATTATGTTACAATAAAATGTAAAGGTGGCTAACAACCTTACAATAACAACACATAAAGAATATACTTTCTTAATTATGCTTAAAAATATGAAATTATTATTTTGACTTTAACATTATATTTTACATTCAGTATTGTTTTTATCTGGATCTGTGATTTTATTTTAATAATACTTTATTAACTTACAGAATGCTTTTATCTGTCATTAGATAGATTTGGGGGATGGAGAGTTGGGGGTCAATTTCATTCAATTTCATACGTTTTGGGATTATGATGTTTTTGCATGACTGAAGGTTTGTACTTCCAATTGATTTTTTTTTGTTTTAAATGTTAAAACATAACCAATTACCCGATTGCAGTACAATTCCTCCCAATTGTTGACTTCACTTCCTGACTGAGGAAAGCCATGGCAAACACACTCTCCCTTCCCCAATGCATCTTTTCACCCGCATGTCACAATGAGTTCATGCATGGATCAACTTTACGCATCGAGAGTCCCCTTATTCCCAGTTATGAAGAATCTTTTCCGGCACCCTCCCTGTGAACAAGCCAATAATTGGTACCGGCAGACTGTGCACCTACACAGAGTAATAACTCTGATCAGTTTGCAAAATATATAAAAATATATATGGTTAAAAAAAAGATGCTCATGTTGTTTGTATTGCACAATTTTGTTCTGGTTCGTTTGTTCTAAAGAAACCATAAACTGATCAGCACATCAGTCTGGATTTTTTTCTCTTTTTCTATTTTACGATTGAAGGCCAGTGCTTGTATTACAACTCATCAAAAATACTCTGTCCAAAAGCCTAACCAACTGGCAGGTTGTTTTCAAAAGAAAGTGAACTTGTGCATTGAAGTCAGATTATATTTGACTTTTTTTCAGGACGTAAATATGATGCAGATGCTTCTCTGTCAAAATAACAGACTGGATTATAAACATCTTTCCAAAAACGTATTTCATTATGAGGGCAGTCATACACTTGACTTAACTTCAGACTGAATAAATTACTTAAGCAAGGCACTGCATCCACTGCTGGTTTTAATTATTCTGTATCGTTTTTTGGGCACTTTTATTACCATCAATCAGTTACTTATTATTCCAGTCAGGGGTCAACACACCAAAACAGATGAGACCTGGATGGCTCTTGTCATTTCCACCACAAGCTTTCATTGATCTTAGCATACAGTGTTAAGGTCTGAAGGAATTAGAGAAATAGAACCATTCCTTCCAGAGTAGTCTTTGCTTATGGTGGGGGAGTTTGCTTTATTATGTGGGTCTACAGACATCATATTATAATTTATATATTTTTGCACAGTTTTTGTACATAGTTTTACTTTTGAACACATTTTGCTTATTCAGCTTGGTTGTTTAGTATTTAACTCTTAGTCTATATTCTAATTAATTAATTAACTAATTAATGTGTCTGAATAATGTGGATTACACTGTAATTACAGTTGGACTCAAGTGACTTGGGTTAACCCAGTTTTACCCCCACTAGGTGTAAATAGAATAAAAGGATGTGTACACCATGGTAAAAATTGTACAATTTGCTGCTTACACCAGTGTGCAAAAAGCATCTGCCTTTTAAATATTTCCATCATCCCATGCATATGATCAGAAGCAGCATCCAGGAAAGGCTTTGATAAGCAATCACCTGTTGACATTATTTGGAATCACATTATTATTTTCATTATTATCATTATTTAGTTTTTTTCCACCTCATTACAAGCTCTAATGTTTTGAAATGTGTTTCATGTTGCAGGAAACACAGGAAAAGTCAATGTAAGGAACACATTTTCCATACTGTCTCAACATTTTCTGATTTGGAGGTTGCATATACACAAATGGAAAAACTGAGCTGTGAACCCATCCACCCTGAATAGTTCTGAGACGGCTTTATCCCGACTTCAAAGCTGGACGGGGGATTGTGAAGAAGCGACGTCCTTTAACATCACTGGTGTGATGTTTTGGCAACAGTGAGAGGAAGCATCACAAAGGGAAAAGAAGAGAAATGGAATTTCTTTTTTACAAGACAGGCGCCGACGGCATCTGAAGGCCCATGCTGAGTGGAAAACCTTTTATGACACGCCACTTCTTGGAACAGGCAATATAATATTTTTAAAAAGAGAGAGATGGACCTTTCATTCATGCATTCATTTATGTTTGACGAGTGCAGAGTTGGAGCCAGTCCTAGAACTTGTATTCCTGGATTTATATGACAGGAATACACCTTAGTCAGGATTCATGCTATTGTAAGGTATCACACTTCCCCAGTACACTCCCATATATAAGAGGATTTAAGGAAATCTTTACTGGAGGGCATGTCATTACCAAGACCAATGTTAACCATCAGGGAAGCAGTAGAATCCCAATGGCATATTAATAACTGTAAAGAAACTACTTGTAAGTTCCGTATTTAAGTAAAAATAATTTAATTCAGTTACGTGAACATCACACAAAGGGTTAATCTTTGAAAGGGGATGTTATGTTATCGAGACCTATTTAATGCACACAAACTTGCAGCAAAACAATCACAGCCAATCAGGAGAGAGATTAAAATTTTGCCTAAAGATCAAATAGATAGATAAATACATTTATTTCGTAATTTATTACGTAACGAGGCTGTTAAAAAGCATAAAAGTATTAAGTGACAGAAATACTCAAATAAAAAACTACTTAAGTACAGTACCCCCTCCGACTACATAAAGAGATAGACTAAACATACTACACCGATTAAGCATAACATTATGACCACTGACAGGTAAACTTAATTGGAGGAGAAATGCTTAATGGGGCTTGAGGATAAATGACTTATTATATAGTTTACATTATTAATTTGGTCCTAATGTGCTGGTTCTCTACTCAGATTAGTGGTAAGTAAGCACACAATCTAACCTGTGGCTTGTTCATTTTTTTAATACGGCTAAGCCAGACTCACTCAACCCCAACTGAGCGTACCTTCACGTCAGCCCATGAGCCATGGTGCCCGTCCAGGTTGAGCCCGATGGTGGGCAGGCTGCGTTGGCGAACGTGCCTCAATCTCTCGATCATCCTCTGTTGCGCCTCCAGCTTTTCCCGCTCCTTCTCCACGCTCCTCTGGCCCTCCCTGAGCCTCTCCAGACTCTGCTGGTACTCCTGCAGCTGCTCGTCTAACTCCTTGCGCTGGCACTGGAGCCGCTGCGCCTCCTCCTGGCACCTCTGCTCACGGTACGCCAGCTGGCTCTCCCGTTCCTCGTAGGAAAGCTGGCGAGCTTGGCACTCGCGTGCCCACCGCTGCCGGTCCCGGGCCACCCGGGCAATCTCCTGCCGCCTATGCTCAGCTTCCCGCTGGCGCTCCTGCTCCTGCAGAGAACCCTGGGAGATCCGGGGCTGGGTAGTGTTCGAGAGGAGAAGAAGGAGTAGGCGACGTACCTCATAGCGGCTGTCCTGGATGGTGACCAGAGCCTGTTGATTGTCAAGTTGACAAGTATTTTTTAAAAAGGATAACATGATCAACGATGGTCATTTTTCAGATGTAATAAAAGAAGAATCTGAGACTTATTTTGATTCTTTTGAAACATTAATTAGCTGACTAAATTATTGGCAATCTTTTATTTGTACTTTTATGTATTAAATTCATTTAGCACATGAAGTCAAAGGTTTTTCTGAAGCTCATGCAGCTACAGTATATTTATCACAGTAGTATGACAAATACGAATACCCGTACGAGATTCATTGTGCTCTTCTTAGTAAATAAAATAAAAAATAAAGCAAATCATCATTGTCTGATTAAAAACATGTATCTCTATTTTAGCTTTTTTTTACATAATTATTACATAATTAATTATGTACCTGTTGGTAAATTTGAATATCAAAAAGACCAATGAAAAGATAAAAAACAATTTCAGTCTCTGTAGCAAGTGTCTCCTCTCCATTGGCTACTACAGCTGTCCCCAACAAAACTGTATCTCCTCTCCGGCTCGAATTGTTTTCATGTTTATTTTTATTTCCTAAATATGGAACAAAGCTTTGGCAAAAAATGTCCATATTTTGTCATGCCAATAAAGCTACATTTGAGTTAAGTTGAGCTGAAAGAGGATAACCTTTGTTGTGTTTGCTGCGTGGTAGAGCCATGCTTCAACGTAAGAATGAAACTTCTGCTTCTGTTTAAATAGAAAACTTACTTAAGTTTACATGCATTGTCGCCAGGAAAGGTAGATTATTTATAAACAGTGGGGCCAAAAAGTATTTAGTCAGCCACTGATTGTGCAAGTTCTCCTACTTAGAAAGATGAGAGAGGTCTGTAATTCTCATCATAGTTACACTTCAACTATGAGAGACAAAATGAGGGAAAAAATCCAGGAAATCACACTGTAGGATTTTTTAAGAATTTATTTGTAAATTATGGTAGAAAATGAGTATTTGGTCAATAACAAAAGTTCAACTCAATACTATGGAACATAATCTTTGTTGGCAATGGCAGAGGTCAAACGTTTCCTGTAAGTCTTCACCAGGTTTGTACACACTTTAGCTGGTATTTTGGCTCATTCCTCCATGCAGATATCCTCTAGAGCAGTGATGTTTTGGGGCTGTTGAGTGTGCAAAACGAGTGTGTTTTGGGACACCCGAGTGTGTAAAACTGATGTGTCCAATGATTTTGGTTTGAGCACCTGGTCGATAAGTTTTCCTGTTTGCTTTTTTGGTTTTGTAAAAATGACAGGGTGTATTCCATTAAGTTTATTTTTCATATTGTGTGTTTTAGAGCTATGGCTAGGGCTGCCCACCGTTCTAATGTGCTCACTGCCCCCTAACTTTCACTAGTGTGTATATGTGTGTTTCACTGTACGGATTGGGTTATGTGGAGGAATAATAACTGTGGAGGAAAATTTCTACTGCACAGTGGTGAAAAGAGTATTCTAAATTCTAAAAAAAATGAATAAATTAAAAAAACACAAACCAAAGTCCATACATTTTCACCAGCTAATATCAAGCACAACCACCTTGTGCTGCATGGTCAGCACCTGCATGGGCTTGTGTTGATGCAACCAGGTCCTGTTAGGTCATTCCGGGTATCCGGGGCAATGCTGACCATGGTGCATCCCACAGACACAAGAAGAGGGTCATGGGGGAGAATCCATTAAACCACATGACCGTCTGGATCATGCGCATCTGACCAATGTGAAACATTTCTAGCCATGTGACATGCTGAATTGTCTAGATGGAAGATCCCATCCACAAAACCGGAAAGACAATCAGCCTATATGGGTTTATGTTATCTGCAAAGATGGATTCTTGGTTCTATGGACCATAACACTGCCACAGAAAGTGATAGTAGGAAATGGTCATAATAATGTGACAGTGTAGAATCGATTATTAAGTGGGCTGTACTGTCTCCTCACAACTAGAAGTTCAACGGTTTGATCAGCAGGTGGGGCGGTTCGGTCCTTTCCGTGTAGAGTAGTTTGCATGTTCTCCTGTACCTGCATGCAGCCAGATTAATTGGAGACACTGAATTGTCCTTTGGTTACCTAGTCACTAGGATGCATAAACCGGTGCATTGTAGTGCTGGTCCCAAGTCCAGATAAATAGGGAGGGTTGTAAAAACTATGCCAAATCAATAATGTGCACTAAGGATTCAAGCTTCCTCAAGAAATACAGACATTGTTGTGTTGTAGATATCAGCTGTGTTGTCTGACTAGTCCAGTTTGTTTTACATTTTACGTTTACATTTTCAGCATTTAGCAGACGCTTATACAACTCACATCTTTTGTCTAACTTAAAAGCTTTAGTCTAAGAAACTGAGGGTTGAGGGTGCCAATGCTAAGGCTTGAACCGGCAACCTTCTCATTACTAGTCTAGCATTGTAACCACTAGGCTACAACTTGTACCGGATGGGATCCAAGACGACACGACACATGACTAGACATTTCCCACATTGATTAGAAGAGCATGACCCTGAAACCCGAATCTTTCCAAGTATTACCCTGACCCCCTAAGCGCACCGGCTCCCTATTGAGCATCTGTGTGACCATTACTTATAGAATGGCTCCAGATATATTAGATGACCAATCAGGATCTTGTTGAGTCCCTCCGAGCCCATCTAGTGTGTGTGTGTTTGTTTACGAGTGGGACAGTAAAATGAGCTCACCTGCAGACTGTAAAGCAGCTGAGTCAAACTCTGCACACCCAGACAGACCTGCACAAAAACACACAAACAAAACGTGTGAGCGAACAAAGGCCAATCCCGGCATTCCATTACAGAAAAGTAAAGGCTTTATCACACTAGGTTTAAATGATGAGCTGTTGAGTGCTTTCTGGTTTTAAAAAAAGCTTATATTGTATGGAAAATCATTATTATTCATTATTCATCACTCTTCAAGCACATTATAATAACACAGTAGTGTGTGAAGGGGCAAGGAGTCACTCTCTCCTGGTCCTACGAGATAAAAATAGAACGATATTTTTTTTATTTTCTTCTTTCACCTGGGTCAGTTAGCGAACAGCAGATCATAATCCTAATAACTGATTTGGCATAATTTTCAACCTTGTATCCCCTTCCTGACACAACGTTCCCTATTTATCCGAGCTTGGGACCAGAACTATGATTCACTGGTTTGTGTATCATCATAGTTAGGTTCCTATAGGACATTTCAGTGTCTCCAATTAACCTGACTGCATTTTTTTTGGACAATTGCGCCACGTAACGATATACCCAACCCATGATGCATGATACTAAGTTCACATTACGATTTTCTTCCTGATGTGCTAAGCCAAATTAAATTGAAGACAAGTTAAGAAAATTTCCTTGCATTGTTTTGCTTAGAAAAAAAAAATACTGTATTTGTGATTATCTATTATTTACATAATTCACGCGATTCTTTCTTTGCACACAGGGGCAGTCATGTTGTAAAAGTAGTATAGGCTATAGTAATGAGCGAATGAAATATTATACTCAAGTAAAAGTATTATGTATTTTACTTAAGTATGAGGGAAATTACTAGTCTAAAAATCTAGTCATAAAATTTAAAATGTACTCAGAGAAAACATCAGTTTTTTTAACAGAAGGTGAAAGAGTGGGGCCTTCTGTGTAATGCAAACAAGACAAGTGAATATAAAACTCAATATTTGTTCTAAACAGGAATGGCATCCGGCATAAAAATTGTGCCAAATCAATGAGGTGTGAAGATATTTATGAGCCAAACTCGCAATCGAATGGAATAAAAGCAGAGGAAATAAAAATAATTAAAATACAATCGAAAAAACATGGCACAACATTTAAAACATTTAGGGATGTGGAGAACATGCAAATTCCACACAGAAAGTACCTGGACAGCGGTAAGAACCCAATACCCTCTAGCTGTGTGGTAACAATGAACCACTATACAAAAAATCAAAATGGTGCAGAGCATATTTAGAATATTGGTCAGACCCCCTGGAGCTGTGCTTCAGATTTAGTTTTGAACGTCTCTGTAGTGCCATCTGGCGTTTCCCTGACATGTTGCTACCTAATACAGTGTAGTCCCTTGTAACTAGACGTCCACTGAACTTTAAATCTTTGAAATTTGGAGAGATTTGAACCATTTAACTCAATGTGCATGCAAGAACTTGCGCTCCCAAGGTGTGTGTGTCCAAATTGAATGATCGTTATGATTGAAAAGCTTAAAGACACAATGAGGACAGAAAGAATTAATGTAAACGTCCCTTTAACGTTTAATTTTGGTTGTATTAGTGTTTTATTAGAATGTTCCTTAAACTTACTCTTCAGCCTGTTTTTTTTTTTAGTTTTTACATTTACATGTTTAGAGTGTAATGTTTGAACTAAAAACACGTAACGTTTATAGAACGTTCTACTGAGAGAATGATTGCTCGTAGCATTTGAAGAACTAACGTAACGTTACTAAAAGTTATGGGAATGTTCCCTCTTAGCTGGGACATTAGCCTAAATATATGTGGTTCCATGGGACCATGGAACACATTCAGAGGTTTCCCAGACATTCTAATGGTATTTTTTTTGTTTTTAATACTGTTGCGTTAAAAGGCTTTAAAAGTGTACTGCCATGAAAATTGCGGGGGAATTGCAGGAAGAGATGTTTAGTAATAAATTAAATGAAGTTGAGCATATAAAACAATAAATATCTCAGTTTCAAACAGTCTGCAATCAAATAAAAGTGAAAGTTAATTTAAGGAACTTTTGTATACAGTCCCAACTTTTTCTGATTTAGTTGTACTTCATGGGTTTTGTTCTATTCTTGCAGGTTTGAACAATAGAAGATGATTAGAAGTAGTGCACAATTAATACCGTTGTAAGTGTTTTTGTTTCATTAATGTCTCAAAGGAAGAATGCAGCAATAAAATGCACTAGCCCTAGCATGAGACCATAATTACAAACAAATTCAATTCGATTAACCCAGTAAACATTATTAGTTATTATTATGCGATTGGTTAAAACTGCCAATTCTCAGAAGAGCATGACCTGTTCTTACAGGATCCGTCCTTGAAAAGTGCAGACATGGTGGAAAAAGCTCATATTCAATCTAGAAACAGTCTTTCCGCTCTGCACAGGTCAGCATGCGTTATCAGTGTAATATACGGGGGAGGACTAGCTGAGCAGTCCGCTGAAGGAAATAGGGTCTAATTATCACTCTTCATTTTTAATGAAAGCAGGCCCTGTAGGTAATAAACTGCACTCTGTTCTTATTTTGAGCTCATTAATGTTTAATAATATTAAGCCTAGCATGTGCTGTTAGCAGAGGAGGCTAAATTATTTATGCTACCGTGTGAGAATAATGACCATACACCCAGCAGTCACTACCAGACACTAACTATTTACAACTATTAAAAATTTTGTACATGAAAAAGAAAATATTATTTTATTACTTGTGAATCATCTCAACTGTAATTACTTAAAATTTTGGATTTAAAAGACAAATTCTGGAAAACCTACAAACCCAGTAAAATAACAAACAGTGTTTTTTACATTAACCTTGACGTTTATTTGATTGCAGACAGTTTAAACCTAAGAAATTTCATGTTTTGTCTGCTCACCTTTATTTCATTTATTAATAAAAATCCATTCCTGCATTTCAATCCTGCAACACATTCCAAAAAAGGTTGGTACAGGAGCAATTTATTATTAAAAATAATAATAAAAACAATGATGTGGTTCCAAACAGGTAATTGTAATCATGGTCTGGTACAAAAGCATGATGAGCAAAGATTACCAGGGGCTATACAGTGTGTCAAACAAATGTTCCAAAAATGATTCAAATGAGAAAAAGTGTCATATGTTTATTGGTTATTCTTACACAGAACCGGTATGTGATGCAAAAACGGTTTGGGACTGCAGGGCTACATGACCGAGTAAACTGCAGTTGTTGTGGGGTGTTCCCAGTCTGCAGTGGTCAGTATCTATCAAAAGTGGCTCAAGAATGGGACTGTGGTAAACCAGCGACAGAGTCATGGGCGGCCAAGGCTCATCGATGCACGTAGGGAACGAAGACTGAGCTGTTTGGTCCGATCTAACAGACTGTAGCTCAAATTGCTGAAGATGTTAATGCTGGTTCTGACAGAAAAGTGTCAGAAGACACAGTGCATCACAGTGACAGGGTTGTTTTGGCAGCAAAACAGGGACCATCATAATATTAGGAAGTGGTCATAATGTTATGCCGGATCAGTGTATGTCGGTAGTTCGTTTGGACCCTTTTAAAGAGAAGTGATATTTACTTATTTAAGGGAAGATAAGGCAACATGCTTAGCAGATGGGGAGGGAGGTTTCTAAATTGTTCATCACTCCTCACATTGTTAGTCACCATCTACTAGGAATGTAAAGATACTCACAATGCGATACATGATTTAGGGTTCACAATTTTATTTTACCAGCATGAAATTCAAGGCCAATTATTTGTTATTAACTTAAGTTTCCTTTTACTATTTCTTGTTACAAATAATTTGTGATTACCTTTTACTTATCTCACCAATCAATGTCCTTTTACACAGCGTAAAGAGCAAATATACTAATTATTCTGTCTTTAAAATAATGAGCAAACAGACCGTGACGAAAATTTCACAATAACTCACAGAAAAGTATTTCTGAGGTAGTTGTAAACTTATGACAAAAATACTAGATTCATGTCTTATGTTTGAAAAAAACATAGCACCCTTAAACGAATCACAGATTCAAAAGACTCATCCAAATGAATACATTTGAAGGGGGGGGGGGTATTAATGGAGTTGCATGGTGATGCGGGGGTAGTGCTGTCACCTCCTAGCAATAAGGGCAGGTCTGAGTGTGTGTGAGTGTGTGTTATAATGAGCCAGTACTTAATTACAACAACACACAGATTTGTGGCAGATAGCTGTTGTAAAACACCTCAAGTTGTACAGTTAGACTTCAGATTATTGACACTAAAAATTAAATAAATAAAATAATTTTTTAAAAAAATCCCTAAGGACCACCCTTACCTATCCCTTAAAGATAAGCATGTTGCAGAAAAAATGCCTTGAGGATTATCTAAGGGTGTTTTAAAGGGAAATCATCAGAAATCCTTAAATGTTCCCTCAAATATAGAATTTACTTTAAGTAATCCTTTAAAAACTGTTAGCATTCTATCCCATTAGTATCCTTTAAGAAACATAAAGCCTCACCTAAAACCCAAGAGATTTCTTTAAAGTCATCTTTCTTTTGTTATATATATATATATATTTTTATTTTGCTTATTTGTTTAAAGACCCGTTAAGGAAACTGTCCACTGAGGCATCATCATGGACAGTAACTCCAGTAAATCTCTCCCCATTTTCCCTCATTTCAGTGCACAGGGATTTTATACAACACACTTAAGTATTTCCCTTCACTGAGGGGAAATCTTCCCTTAAGATTTACATTTAAGGGAAAAACTTAAAACGTGTATTCAACCGGGCCCTGGACCTCCCATTTGTGGTCCACAAATCTTTACCTTGAAGTGTAAACCAGGATCTTCCATTTCTGTGCTCTGATCCTGAGGCTGGAGTTCAGAGCTCTCGTACTCGTTGAACTTTTCCCTCTCAGTATCATCTGATTCAGCTTCTCCTTCGATAGAAGGGGAAGTCTCGTTGTAAAGGTCAGGTGTAACCTGCTCCAAAATTGCCATGGGAGGAGCTAGACTGGAAGGGGGCATGCAGTGTAATGATAACGCTGCTTGGAGACTTTCCGCTGGAAAAAGAAAAAAAAGAACAGACAGCTTAATGAAAAAGAAAAAGACTTTTTGCAATACTTGGGCTGGTCAGATGACCAGATTTGATACATGGGTTTTTAAAGACATATTGGTTTATTGGTTTCCTAAAACTACATGTGTGCAGTTAGGCACATCTTCTGTCCTCTGGTGGATTATTCATGTACTGCATTCATCAGAGGCCCCTTTACCACACCATTATTCATAAGTGCCCAACTATGGTTTTGCAGGGATTTAGCCCAATTTATTCTGTCGTAAAATCAGGTTGAATATGTCTGCATATGTCTTTTATGCAAGTGATTATTCTTAACTCAAAATGTTAGAATTAAAAGAATCTGTGCCAGACCTCCCAAACCCACCTTACCTGACCTTTCAAACGTCTTAAATTATCATTTTGTTATAAATACAAGAACATTTTCCCTTAAACCTTGAATTATATAACATACATTACAGTCATGATCAATAATAAACAACAATACACTGTTGTACTGTAATGTACATAAACACACATCACCTTTCAGTACAGTACATGTATTCTACCATCCAGCATCATACTTTTCCCCCCTTTTCTCTCAACAACGCTTTCTCTAGTCCTTCTTTGGGGCCATTTTGAAACTAATTCTTACAAACTATGTAGAAAACACTGTCTGAACCTCCTTGATGTCTTCCTTTCTATATAGTCAGCTACATTGCCTTATACTTCAGAATATTGCCTTATACTTCAGCTCATTCCAACACTTACTAAGCTAACACAGTTAGCATCATGCCATTCAAACAGAGGTGATGAGGTAGCACAAAGTGCTAGCATGTTAGATAATGTCTCTTTGTGTGTACTGAAAAACGGTTACATGGTCACTGACGAGCCTTAACTTGAAATTAACTCGTACACGTTTATACAAATTAAACATCAATAATAATTTATTACATTTGAAAAATAACTGTGTACTAGGTCACATGATTTGTTCTAAACATCAAGTACATCCACATATATTACACATATCCATATTATAACATCATCTTTTACACTTACACACAAGTTGTTACCTCACTTGCATGGCTTTTGACTGTGTGAGGAAAGTAGTGGTACTTCCGAAGTACACACCCCCGGAGACTGGGAGAACATGCAAACTCCACACCGAAAGGACCCGGACTGCCCCACCTGGGGATTGAGCCCAGGACTTTCGTGCTGTGAGGCAACAGTGCTTGCCACTTAGCCACCGTGCCGCCCTTCAGAGGATACTGACCTGGTCAAAAGCGGTTTCACAGTTTCTCATGTGAAATCAAACACACACATACACCTACCACCAGGTGAGGTGAGATGTCTGTAACTATTTTAGACATATTATACAAAAACTCTTAATTAAGCTTTGGCCCTATTGTCCTGCCTAGAAAGTAACACTTCATTTGACTTGAGAAAGGTGCTGATGATCAATCAGCTGATCGAGCTCTCTGTAGTGGAGATGGACGTACCCTCTTTGAGTGCAGCACTGAGCAAGACAGCAGCATTAGGAAGCTCCTCTGTGTCAGGCTGCACCAGCAGCTTTGGTTCGGGTAAGGACTCTCGGTTGCCGGCCTTTGCTGAGAGCTCAGCACAGATCTGGAGCTTCTCCTCAAGGCTGGAGCAGATCAGCTGATCATGACCCAACAGAGATTCTGCAATGCAGATCAAATACAAACATGAAAGAACTCTGTATCTTTTAATTCGCTATGCTAATGACGAGGGAAATCAAGTAACAGTAAATAGAAATTTAAAAATACACATTGGTGAAACCTTTCTCAAATGACCTTCAATCATATAATGCCAAAGTGTATAATATTTGATACATGAGTTTTAAAGACGTCATCAATTAGTATATTTAGTTTCCTTACAAACATGGTGCGCAAAGTTAGAACCCTGTCTTCTGCTTCCTGGTGAATTATGTACTGCATGAACCAGAGGACCTTTTAATGAACCATCCAAAATAGTAGTGATGGGAAAAATTATCGATCTGAAAATATCAAACAATGTGAAAAGATATTATTTTTCCTCTTTGTGCACTATGCTCCTCCTAAGTTGTAGGAGGCACCATGTAGCAGCCTTCCATTGTCTTCAGGCATGTCCAAAGTCCGACCAGCCAGATAAACAGCATTACTCATGACATTATCCAGCCTTTTGAACGTATGTTCCCACCAAACAGTGGTTGTTTGTATGGTCAAAATCATCCCAAACAACAGACCTTGTTTTTTTGAGATTGTTACATTTTATAAATGATTCAATTTGCAAAGTAATACAATAATGAAATGAAATTAATGTTACTTTTTTCATACCAATAGTTTTGCTGCTTCACATCTTGAAAGGGGGTGTGGTCATGGCGTAACGTGTCATGTAGACACTAATCACAGTTCTGGGATCAGTGATAAAAACTCTCATATAGAAGCATTCAGGGTAAAACATGATGAAATATGATCAGCTGCAGGAAACATTCGAAACGTTTCAAAATGGTATAATGTAATGAAATGGTCACAAGACTTTTTCCCGACTTTTTCCCCAAGTGTTCTCTTTTTTTAAAACCAAAACATGGTCACCCTATATTTAATCATTTTCTTATTGTAAAATAAATTCAGTTAAAACTCGTCAGTGTGCACATCAATGAATCCCTGTGGCACCTTGTAGCTTGTGAATCTTCTGATTCTTCTTCTCTACGGCTCTTCTTTCTTCCTCAGATTCGCTCACCGATTCATCTTCTTTTTCATGGCATCTAAGAACACATAAGGGCAAGCAAAACAAGATCAATGTCAACATCACAACGACTCCAAACCTCGACAACCATTATTTTTTCTGATTTTGACATTAATGATATTTCTAAGCTATAAATTTATAAATTCCAAAGACCTGACAGCTTGATTTTGGGGAGTGGCAGTGTGTCTTTGCAGTCTTAATGACAAGAAAAGACATATTGTACATATTGTATAATATGTCTAATCTCTGAGTAAACTAACCTGCTCATTCACGCTGTGAAGGTGCTCAAGCACTTCAGTGATGGAGAAATGAGTCAAACGCAGTGATCCAAAGTGAGCTCCTTAAAATGTCCAAATACAATACGATTGTGCACCAGTACACCATTCCTTATTTTTAATGTCCCATATATAGGCATATACTTGGCCTTTTTATCAAATCATTTCATTTACTTACCAGGCTACATATGACTCCTGTGCAGGCTGATCTTTAAATATTCACTTTTGCTTACTTTCAATTGAAAGCCATTTCAGGCACTGTTATAGGCATGATATACAGTGTAATCAGCAGGTTTTTAATGTAAATGACAAAAGTGTCAGGTCTTTAATATATTGACCCATTGGCGTCAGCCCCATTGCTATTTTAACGACGTAGACGCAAGGCCTGAAAATAGACTGTTTGCGGTGTGTATGATAGCAATACGCATTACGACATGCCTTCCGCAGGGTGTAAGATAAATCTCCAAATGTTTTAAATAGGGATGCAGCAAAACAAATCTACATAATCAAGACCTTATTTTCCTCATTTTACTTTAGTCTTCTCACAATAACCTCAGTGATGTTCCTTATATAATACACTGCCTGGCCAAAAAAAAAGTCGCCACCTGGATGTAACTTAGTAATCAGGTACGAGCCTCCTATTGGATAATTACTGCATAGACGATTATCTTTCAGCTGGCAACAAGTTATTTAACCCCAACTGGTGCAACGAGTTGCTTCTCATGTCTTAAACAACCATGTCAAAAGACACATCCCATGGTCGTGGACAAGATGTTAGTCTGTTTGA
>JAYDZG010000028.1:4952777-4965992 GCA_034509265.1 Microcambeva bendego | reverse complement strand
TGGCTTGGTTGGGCTGGGAGTTCTGGGTAGTGTTGTTCTTATGAATGGCGGTGGAGGGAACACCCGGAAGTGTGACACTCTACCAGCCTCTTTAAAGCATTTACATGGTGGTTTTATGAAACTCTCTACTCGTCTATATTGTAATTTTTACTTTCTGAAAGTTAAAATTTCGTAGTTGGTATTGTGTCCCTCTTTTCAGAGTGTATTAAAAATCCTAAATACTGTTTTTTAACTGAACATTCAATAAATCCGTGTTTCCCAACCCTAGGGTGTGAATAAGAATGCTCATGTGGAGCAGCGGAACTTTCCTCCAGCACTGAGAGTCTGAATTCCCCAGCCCATCGGACAGCTGCCCACAAACAAGAGTTTATGGTGGGGAAGGTGGGATCAGATGTCCCAACAGAGCCCACTTGGCTTTGGTACCTATAGTAGTTATGGTGTCATAATTCCCAAGCTCTTCCAACTCAGAAACTATTCTCTACAAACTGTATTTCTTACTGTTAATGATTTTGTTAATCACATTTTTGGAATTCCTATTGAGTCTGGTTCCTGTCAAGGTTTTTTCTTGTTATTTTTTGGGGGGGTTTCTTGCCACTTTTGCCATCAGCTTGTTTAAGAAGGGGTTTCTTTTTTCAGTTTGCTTTCTTTTTGCAGTTTTGTAAGATAATTCAGTATTCCACAAAGAGTTAAATCCATCTGCATTGCCATTTTGGTTGGTGGATAGGACATAGGATCACAGATGACTGATGAGTTGTTTCCTTATAATTGACAGTCACCTAATGAAGGGCTAATGAATGATAATCCACTTCAGTTAAATGTTCTCAGATTTGCAACCTCCTTCGTTTGGCAAACCTGCTTTTCACTGTTCTGTCCAGATAATGCCATCCTCCATTATCTGTAGTATTTTCAGTGTTGAAGCAGTTGGGGGGGGGGGGGGGGCTGACATTTGGAACAGTACTACTACTACTACTACTACTACTTATCTAGAATAAGAAGTAGAAAATATCTAGAATAAACATGATCAAACATTTAATTGTAGGTCACATTTCTTAAGCAGCAAGAAAAAAATCTGTTGCTTAATGGAAGTGTCTCACAGGCTCTCAGAAAGGACTTGATGGTATATCCTCTAAATTCACTAGCCAAAAGGAATTTTACTAGAACTACATAAATCCCTGAAGATGAAGAGGCTTACTCAATGCTACGTAGTTTACCAGCAAGCTGTGGTTTCCCCTAAAGCACATCTGTGCTCATGACGAAAACTTAGAAGATGCATGATTTCCTTAAAATACATCGGAAAATCTTGCAGACACTATGTCTCCTACAATGCTCGTCGATTCCATGACCCATGAAGTGACTGCATCCCACATCCCAACACTAGATGAGTGTTTCTACATCAGTAACTTTGGCAGTTTTCCAAATAAAGTATAGACTTATCTACAAATAATCACAAACTGTCCAAGAAGAGAAAATTGGTGAAGAGACAATATACAAATAATGCTGATGTGGACCTCTGTGAAAATGAGTTTGGCGCACCTGCCCTAAATGAAGGTGGTCTCTACTAAGGCAATGAGACAGTTGCTAAAGACAGCAAGATACCCGATCCAGACTAAATATATCAGCAGTGACGAAGAAGTACCTGGGCGGGGCATCCATTTGCATGACCTGACCAGAATACCAGATTTTTTTGGAAAAAACCCCAACAAATTTCTGGAATTTAGGGGAAAAGTTGTATATGGGTTTTTGTTGTTGTTGTTTTATTGATTCTACAACATTTAATGAACTCTTCAGGCACTAAAATAAGTACTTTACAGATTAATTATATCCCCAGAATTTCCATCCAACATATAATGACAACCATCTTCAGGACTTAGGTATTGTTAGTAAAGAAAACATGGCTTGGGTTTTCAGTACATGCAGGTCTTCATAGTTTGACAGTGAGTGTTTCTTGATTCCAGTAATCCAAGATAAATATGAGAAACACAGATAACTTAATGCACAAATCAACAAAATCAATAAGCCTGAAAATGGAATTCCCCTGGACTGCAGTTTGTATTCGATCCAGAAATCCAAGCATACCCTGTTTGTCTTGGCAAAAGAACAGACTGTGTGTGTGTGTCCTGTCTAGAGAGAGATTTTTGACCTTTTCCCAGCCTAGCCAGTTTCTTGGAAAAAAACAAACAATTACATTGGGGCAAAAAAGTATTTAGTCAGCTACTGATTGTGCAATTTGCCTACTTAGAAAGATGAGAAAGGTCTGTAATTTTCATCATAGGTACACTTAAATTATCAGAGAAAAAAATCCAGAAAATCACATGTAAGATTGTTAAAGAATTTATTTGTAAATTATGTCCTCCTTATGTCCTCCACTCATTACTTGTATTAATGGAACCTGTTTGCCCTCGTTATCTGTATAAAAGACACCTGTCCACAGCTTCAAACAGTAAGACTCTAAACTCCATGGCCAAGACCAAAAAACTGTAAGAAAATTATTGACCTTCACCAGGCTACAAAGAGTGAATCTACAATAGGCAAGCAGGTTGGTGGGAATAAATCAACTGTGGACGCAAATGTAAGAAATTGGAAGATATTTGGGGGTGTTTTGGTCTGGTGGTCCTAAACTCTGTAAAGCTGCTTTGTGACAATATCTATTGTAAAAAGCGCTATACACATAAAATTGACTTGCCTTGATACAAGACCATTGATAATTTCCCATGATCTGGGGCTCCACGCAAGATCTCTTTCCATGGGGTCGGTGAGCAAAAATCCCAGAACTACATGGAGGGACTTTGATGAATGACCTGCAGAGAGCTTGGACAAAGTAACAAAGGCTACACACTACGCTGAGAGTGACTCAAATCCTGCAGTGCCAGGCATGCCCCCCTGCTTAAGTCAGTTAATGTCCAGGCCCATCTGAGGTTTGCCAGAGAGCATATGGATGATCCAGAAAAGGATTGGGAGAATATCATGTAATCACATGAAACCAAAATAGAACATTTTGGTAAAAACTCAACTCGTCCTGTTTGGAGGAAAAAAAAGGAAGTAATGAAGGAGTGGCTCCATAAAAATCATTTCAAGATCCTGGAGAGGCCTAGCCAGTCTCCAGACCTCAAAGAAAATTTGTGAATGGAGTTGAAATTCTGTCTTGCTCAGCGACAGCCCCAAAACATGACTGCTCTAGAGGAGATCTGCATAGAGGAATGGGCCAAAATACCAGCTACAGTCTGTGCAAACCTGGTGAAGACTTGCAGGAAACCTTTGGTTATGTTACAAAGTATTGAGTTTTGTTGTTGACCAAATACTTATTTTCCACCATAATTTACAAATAAATTCACTGAAAGATCCACAGCTGATCCCTTAAAGAGATCTTCACTGAAAGATTCACAGCTGGTCCCCTAAAGTGCCTTGATCTCTTAAAGGGCCTTGCTCAGGGGCTTGAACCTACTGATTACTAATCTAGTATCTTAACCACTGAGCTATCACTGACCAGTACCAATTGAGGAGGCGTTTACTTACCCGATAAACAAACAACCTCCATGTGCTCCTGGGGAGATGGGTGTGGCACATTAAACTGAGCTCCAAGAGCATAAAGAGACTTGATTAGTCTTTAAATCCAAGAAATTTCAGTAATTTGACTTTAAGTAATTGCCAAATCACATTTCCAAATGGTGCCATCATTGCCCAAGATGTACTTTTCATCACATTCAAAAAGTCTTTTAGTTTAGAAACATATGAACACACACACACTCCTGACTCAATCAATCATCAACCATTTCAGCTTTGTTTTTGTAACACAATATCCACTGGGACAAACTACAAACTACCACAGCTTTATTGACTTGCCGAGAGGAAGAAAAAGATAAAAGAGAAAGTAATACTGTGAAAGAAAGAGCGAGTGGAAGATATTTCCACAGTGGCAGATTACACGCACATTCTTCACAGTCAGGAGCAGATCACTAACTTTCTCTGACCCTTAAACACTTCCATCTTTTCCATTCGCTAGTGAGTCCACCATCTCCCTTGTGTGCACTCGCGTAAAACGCTCTCAGTTTATGAACAGAGAGTTCAAGTCCATTCTCAGAGCCACACTTCCTACAATTCAAGCTACAAAGATGAGTAAAGCCCAACAAAGGTTTAGATAGTGAAACAAATGACACTAAACATCAAACAATTTGGTAGTCATGAATAAAACTAGCACAGATACATCAAGAGTAAAGATTGTGTCCAGTGACATTCAACCTCTTGATCCAAGAGTTCCAGCATCCACAAACATCTAAAAGAATTATACCTCCCAAAGTTACACTCATTTTTTATTCAGCTAACAGATGAAAGGAAAAAATAATTCTCAATCATTATTCTGATGTATTCAATGAGGAGACATTGCTTTCTTTGTTGAGAACAACAAAAGTTTGACTTGCATTGTTTGGACGAGTCAAAAAGAAACTGGATTTTATAATAAACTTTTAAGCTCAGGCCGGGATGGGTTTCCACCAGCTGTGCCAATGTGGCCTTCATCTTGGGAGACCAGTTTGACTTGCAGATCTGGAGTATGAGTTGTGAACAGTGAAATCCTTATAATCGGTTACCCAGATGCATGGTCATGGGACAGGAAGTGTAGGATGCCATGATCAACTGGTGATGGCTCAATAGGATAATGTGACCTCAAGAAGAATAATGGCCAGGGCCAAGACTCAATAAAGCTCCCGGATGCCTGAGAATCAACGAAGGCCAAACAAAAGCTGCCTTTAAGAAAACCACTGAGGTCCAAGGGCAGGTTTTTGTCTAGACCTTGTCTTTGAAATTGAGAATGCTTTGTCTTAACCCATTGGTAGCTTCTGCTTATTTTTGGTCAAATCAAGGAAAACTGGCATTCCCAAACAGCATGGGCTTCTTTCTGTGCACCAGCTGAGACAGAAGAACTTGAATTGATCTGGGTGGTATACTTTTTGATCTCACCCCCAGGACCCCAGTGGCTTCATTCATGCTCAAAAAGATGGCTGTCCAATCAGAAGGTCAGGTCATGTATGAGCTCCACAGACAGTAACAGGTCATTTATAGATAACTCAACCTCCATCTTCTCAGCTGGGAAATTAAAGATTTCTAGCAATTCCACTGTGAATTGATTCTCCTGAATGTTGCAGGTCCACTAAAGAGCTCTCCCTGTGAATAAAAGTATTTCTGACAGTCTGCTTTGCAACAGGCTCAGGTGCTGAGGGGTTACTCTGGGAAGGTTCTGCAGCTGTACATGTTCATTAGTGTTACTTTTAAATAATAGATTTCATTTAAAGTTGACTTAAGAGAGCTCCCTCGAACAGCAAATGAGAATGCAGCATCTTCCTTTTACCTTACTGACTTTGTCAAGCAGAATACAAAGACTCTATTTGCAAATTGCCAAATGCATACACTAATTCTGTGCATAAATGCTACTGGTTTCTATGAAAATACTGTATGTGCCTTGGTCAGATAATTTGTTAGAGACAACTCTAGTAGACAACTAGTGTGTAGAGCTTCGGGTGACCAGTTGAAAGGTTGAGAGTTTAAATCTTGGCACTCTCTTTGATTCTATTTTTACAAATTAAAAGAACAGTGTACATTGCGATAAATACATTTATTTCAAAAAGGAATTATCCTGGGTCTGTTATATGCTGCCACTGGGTAAAGAAACCAGTATGCATGTTATCAACTTTCCTTCCTTATCACTGTCACCTTTAACTTGGCCACTGATTTCCCTGATTATTTGTTTTATGCTGGATTAAAATACCAGTACTAAACTGGTTTAGATCATATCTGACTAATTGATATAAATGATTATTTATTTGAATAATAATTCTTTATTTTATGTTTCTATGTTGTTTATTTGTTTATCTGTAAAGCTGCTTTGTGACAATGCGTGTAGTGTATTAGTTGTACTTGTTTTGATCATCTAGACCTGTTATCAGCAAAAGATGCAAAATCCAACATCTGTCATAGATTTGTTTAGGGAGGATCAGAGCCCACAGCATGAGCTACTTTCATATGTAATGTATCACTTCTCACATACTTATTGATTATAGCTTAAGCTTATAGGCTTCCTGCCATCAAGGTGACTTCTTTTCAAACATGTATGGAGCATTATAGAGGAAAATCACTCAACAATGACCATACACACAGTCATAGACAACAGTCCTGAGCAGCTGAAATCTTGCAATTAAGCAAGAATTGGTGAACATTGTATTTGCAAAACTGGAAAATGAGTGGCACACTTTGTGCGGTCATCCCACCCATCAGACCCGGTGGATGGCGTCCAGCTGACCGGTTGCAGTGCCAAGGTTCAAAGCACTGGTGTGCTAGCGGAATATCCTGCTGTGCCATCTAAGAGCCCTGTCTCAATCTAAAATCAAATAAAAATGTGTTTGTATATACAAAATAACAATCACAGACTCTAACCTGTGCGAGTTTGATCAAGGTTCTGAAAACTGGGAATACGTTCAAACACACATCAGTTTTTGATTTTCACACTAATGAATGAAACCATCAGGAATTATTAGTCATCTACACTGGCAGGTCTTAAAATACAGGCAAAATGACCTTTTTTTGAGCTTTGACTTCTGTGGGTGACTTGTGTGGGTAAACAATTGCTGACATCAGTCCATATGTTAGACATATGTAAACCACTTAAAATGAAATCCCCAAAGGATCTATGGAGCTGTGACTTGTAGCCAGTGCAGGTTGACACTTGGCATTGTCTTGCTTAAACAACATTTAAGTTCCCAGGACTGTAAGTCACCTTGATGGTTGCATATGTCTCTACAATCCCAGTTTACACCCCTGCATCAGTGGTATCTATCAATTTTATTTGTTTTGTGATTGACTGGCCACTGTCCAGGGAGTGTCATAGCTTTGTCCAGGGAATCATACTCACTGCCACGCTAAACAACATAAAGCTGTGATCAGGTAGGTCAGCCAAAACGTACTTATATACCTAATTGTACTTTTTTAGATTTTACAAAACACACCAGTTAACATGGAAATTAGTTTTATAAGTGTTTTATATCAGTAAATGAAAAAATATTGGTATTTTAAATGAAGAGTCATCAGGGCACCTGTTAGTGGGTGGGGTATATAAGGCTGCAAGTAAACATTTAATGAGTCCAGAAAAATGATTTGAGTGAGTTTACCCGGACCAAAACTGGGATGATTAGTTAACTGGGTCAGAGTATCTCCAAAAAGGCCGCTCTTGTTGGGTGTTTCTAGTCTGCAGTGGTCAGTACTAGTCAGCAGTGGGTGAATAATAATACTAGATGTTATGTCTTTAATTTAGTTTACATTAAGACAGAAAATGAATCAGCAAACGACAAGCAGGACTGTGAAATCTAATAGGAAACAGGGAACAGAACTCTCTGGAGCTGAATGACTGCCGGATTAAAACCCCTGTGGTGCAGTTGCTATCTCCTCACCAATAGAAGCCTTCACTCCCTGGCACGCTCGACTTGAACTGTAAACCAGAGATGACATTCCCTCATTAGTCCCACCACTCTGCCAGCCACATGGCTATTTAGTGCACCCAGAATGCCATTGTTAAAACATCAGGGTCAAGGTCAAAGGCCATCCAAAATATTGATGAACTTTTCCAAGGGGCACCGAAGCTTGCAAAAACAGAGGTTTTGGGAAGGCAAATATACATAAATCACACACAGCTGTCGATGAGCAAAGACAAATTAGATAATATAGACATGCTTTTTTCCTTTGTGTACATTAAAAGTAAAGCTTGATTGAATACCCACAAGTCCCCCCTCACTTTTTTGCACAAATACTTACAAAAAAGAAATGATACAAAAACAAAACCAGTCAAAAGTTGAGGCATAATGTTTCAACAAAGTAATATTATGGTTTTACAACCCCAAATCAATAAAATATGGGACAGTGTGAAACATTTTATGCAAATAAAATAAAAACCCAGTGCTCCTTACATTTACTTTGACTTTTACTTCAATAAGACAGAACTCAAAATATTTCATGTTCTGTCTGATGAACTTCATGTCAATAATTAACAAACATCCATTCCTACAATAAATAAATAATCCAAAAGTATTGAATTATACCACAAATAAATATAAAATTATCACAATATCATAAAACAGTTCAAGGAATTGGGAGGAATGTATTTATGTAAAGGATGAGGGTGCAAGCTTAAGCTGAACAACAGTGATCTTCAATCCTTCAGATGACACTGGTCAGATGAACAAACATTTAAGGTATTAATAAAAAAAAGGAAACTGAGTGATCCGGACCAATTATCAAGGATAATCCAGACTGTTATCAGCAGCAAGTTTAAAAGCCAGGGTGTTTTGGTATGCCAAAGGCCATTTACACTTCTGTGATAGCAGTATTAATGCAAGTATATTGAGATCTTAGAGCAACATGTGCTGCCTTAAAGACATGAAGAAGAAGGTATGAGTACTGAGTGGGCCTGAATGTGGGGAGAATTTTGAAACGGAAAATGTAATTGTATTGCTGTACTGTTGCACATCTTAATATGCAGGGAGACAAAATAAAAGCTGAAACACTAAATAATTAGGCATTCTCAGTGCCAGTATTGTCAAAAAGAACGTGGCCATTCAAGAGTGGCAAATCTGTCACTGGCTTAGTTTATTTTTTAATGTGTTGCAGGTCTGAAATGCAGGAATATATGTTTATTACTAAATGAAATGAGATTGAACAGCTTCAGGGTTGTAGTTTTTAGTCTTTATTGTTTTTTTCAATGTGTGAAAGTATGGACCTAATATCTAGAAAAGTCTCTATCTAGAAAAATGCATATAATCACAAAAAGAGCATAAAACATGAAGAATTAAAAATGTATTGTTCAAGCAAAAGTTTTATGCTGGTTTATGAACAAATGAATCATTTTAAATGCCGAAAATTAAACAACAGGAAACTTAAGTGTGGCCAAGTTTAATTTCCGTGTAAAGGTTACGGTTTCTTGTTCTTAATAAGGAAATTTTGGATTATTCTTTTAACGAAACAAGGAAACACAGATATTGTTTTGACATCTAACTTATCTTACTTATGGTTATCTGCTTCCAGTCTTTCTTTTTACTACAGCAGCTTGACCAGAAAATATTGTAAAATGGATGCATCCATAATGGTTACTGCAGGACCTTGGATCAAACATTAACCTTATTTAGATTTCCAGTATTATCAGGCAAGTTAGCTAAACCATAAATGAAACTCATCAATGGCAAACTATTCTGACAATGGGCTTTTTCTTTGTCTAATAAATGCCATTCTGTATTTGTGTTTAGGAAGGGCAACACATTGCCTTGTAGACACAATTTTCAAAATATTCTTCAATTTCTTGACAAAACCTTTTAAAACCAGGCAAAACTTCTTTGATCACTTATAGGTGACAAGAAAAACACTGATTATCTCTTCATCACAGCACCTGTTATTTTATCCTCAAAGTTAATGTTAGAAGCAGGAAAAATGGCAGAGCATAGGGATTTCATTTAGTTTGAAAAAGGGCCAAATCGACTGGTCAGTGTCTATCAAATACTGGTGACATGTTCACGGGCAGCCAAGGCTCATGGATGCATGTGGGGAGGCTGACCCATGCTACTGTAACTCAAATAGCTGAAGAAGTTAATGCTGGTTCTGATATTTGAAGAGGGTTGTTTTTTATTTCTGTTAATTATCATCAATAATCAATCTGCCAATAACCTTGCTGCCTATAATTCGTAACTTTGACGCTTTGCAATATTTCTGTACATAAACAACTGAAGCACTTGTTAAATTTCTGCTCAGGCACCATACTTAGTTTAATGGCATATTTTCTCACGGATTTAATCTCCAAGTGCCCTAGGCACTAGTGCTGCAGGAATAGACACAAAGAAATGCACATAAACAAACTTCAATAGAAATTAACGTCAAAGTAAATAAACCATGAAGCGGCATGAAATTACTAGGAATGTATCCAGATGTTAAAGACTCTCTCTCGCTTTCAGAAGTGCATTTTAAAGATGAAGTATAGCCGGACATCATGGCTTATCCAGGAGAGAAAATTAACAAATATCTATTAGATCATTCATTTATTTGTTTCAATTGCTGGTCATGTCATACAGAGTATATATTAGAACGATGTACTTACACAGACCTTTATCATGACAGACCCTGGCTTCTAAAATGCTGATTTAAGATTACACCTGTTGACATCACCTATTTCAAATTATGAATGTGTTATATAAAATTGTACAAATTAGACATAACTCCCTTAAATCTGTATAGTTAAATTATACTGCCTCATACTTTTATATTCACTTGACACCCCCGAACCAACCCAAAAAACACCCAGTGCACATGTCTGACCCTTCATGTGCCCTGTAGAGGCCATTCATTATGTAGTCATTACTGCTGTCACAATAAGTTTACACTGCAGTTAAAATTAGAGATAAATTTAGAGACAAACATCTCAGCAACTGTGCCTTATCTACAAGCCAGAGCAAAAAATATATACCATTATCAAACTTCATCTTTGTTAGCTAGTGGCCAATTTAACTGATAATGATCACAGAATTTTCCTTGGCTGGTATTCCAAAGCTGGCCTGGAATTTCCTCTTGATGTTGAAGTCTTTCGATCTGTCTTACCAATTTTTGTTTACCTGCGACAAAACAGCAGACTCCCGCTTGTCCTGGCAGACCCTATTTTGTATGTTCATTAATAGGAGATCTGTTTACAGATGAATGTCTTAGTTCATCAACACACAAAATTGATTGGAGGGTGTTTTTCACAATATTCAGTTGTATTATATAAATTCATTTCACATTACTTCCATCAAAACAAATTGGGGAACCTTTTGTCTGTATCATTACAAGAAGAGGATCTCAGCTCCCAGCAATGAGTGTAGTGGCATGTATGGTGAAGTCAAGTAATGTTTGCTACTTTTCAAATATGTTGTAGATCTCTAGTATATAAATATTCTAAATACCTTATAAACTTAAGCTCTTTAAATACATGTACAACCCCTACCTCACTACAATGTTGGGACAACAGAATGCTGCTTCCTCTGACCACAATCTGTGTTTCCACTATGTGATAGATTATCCTAGATGCCTCCGAGCTTCTGAACATGGTAAACATAAGGTTTCTTTTTTGCACGGAAAAGTTTTCAGTGGCATTTGTCCATATGTTTATATCAGCTTTTGTTGAGTGGCAAAATATGCAAGTTCCTTTCATTTTTGTAGGGGCATTGTTTTTAAACCTTTC
This sequence comes from Microcambeva bendego, assembly GCA_034509265.1. Classification (NCBI taxonomy): domain Eukaryota; kingdom Metazoa; phylum Chordata; class Actinopteri; order Siluriformes; family Trichomycteridae; genus Microcambeva; species Microcambeva bendego. The sequence goes on along the minus strand of JAYDZG010000028.1, from coordinate 4,954,756 downwards.
AATCATTTTCTCACAAATGTCCCAGCTTTTTCTGATTTGGAGTTGTATTTTAAGAGTCCATTATGCAATATCATATTTGCCCTGTTATGCCTGATATCCAAACTTGATTTAGTGATTTAGCCATTACAATGTTTGATATTCACAAGTTCACACTTCTTATTCTTATTGATGAATTACGATTTTGAGAACAAGTTGTTTGGTCTCTGAGGATGTGTACTTGATTAGAAGTTCTTTGGGAGAGTGAGCCGGATGACCGGAACAAGCCGTAGATGTTAGAGGGGTAAAATGAGGAGGGAAGAAAGTAAAGGGCATGTGGTGTTCAGATGTTGGTAACAGGTTGCTGGGTGAGTGAGTGAGAGAGAGAGAGAGAGATAGAGAGAGAGAGTACCATATCATTAAAAAGTTAATTTGTCAAAATATTTGTATTGTGTTTTCATTTTTATTCACCTTTGGAGTTTATTATTTTGTTGTTATTTTGTTGCTTATATAGTCATTCTTCCAATAAAGCTACCTTGACTCTTGAAAAGGAGATGTACCCAGTAATACATCAACATTTGTATTTTTTTTTATATCTGTTGCTGCTACTTATTTTGATTGTTGTTTTTGTCATACATTGGCACCATTGTTCAAATGACAGTCATGCCAGTATAGCTATTGACATCTCATTATTATCTTTAGATTTTAAAATCTATAAATCAGAGGCCGACAAATTAGACTTGATTCACAGAAAATTCACAATTACGCGACTTCGTGTGTGTCAGAGGAACTGAATGCCGGTAAATCAGTCACTGACTCACATCTGGCCGCGATTAAAAGACTCACTGTCGTTCTTGTGCACAGATGTTGCGCCACTCAGTAAAGCAGATTTGGCGGATTTGTTGTGTGATTATTTAATAAGCTTACTGTGATGCTGAGGAAGGACTGACATTAGTATATATCAGTAGTCTCCATAACTAAATCAACCTTAATTTAGCGACAGACCTTTTTGCAGGCGCGTTATGCGATTTATTCTAAATGAGTTTTATTATCCTACGACAGCGTCAAGTGTTTTCTGGATTATAGATTTGCCACTAAGTATCAAATCCAGATGTTAAACAGCCAAGGCGATGAAAACGTGCTTAAATATGAACAGCAGATTTCCCTTATAGGGCAAAATATGCCAGACTAGAGTGCATAACAAGAAGAGGCTTGGCTTTGTTGTGGGAAGTTGGTGGGTTAGCAAAGCGGACGCGCCTGTTTCGCCTGCAGCCAAAGGAAATTCTTCCTGTTTTTGCCCCCCTTTTTTCGTTTAGGTCGAAATGAGTCGCCTCTAGTCTCGTTTGCGCTATTTCAGGATGTGCGATTAACGCGCAGAGCGCTGGATCACATTTGCGCAAGTGAGGACCACACTGCTTTTGTTCTGATCACATTCCGGTTTACATTATAGAAAATAATAAATATAGTACTACAAAAAATACATTATTTGCCAAAACCAGGGTATATTGGAAAAAGCATTTTTAAATCTTATCGATAGCAGCGTGATCCTGTGTCGCAAACTGCACCACTTTATGCTGAACTAAAATTTCTGCCCAAGGTCTTTGTTAAGGTTAAATGAAACAGTCGAATTAAGAAATACTTGAGTAGCTTACTATGATAATAATTACATATTAATTACATAATATGCTTATCGTAAACAACAACAACAATAAGTATAATGATAATAATAATAATAATAATAATAATAATAATAATAATAATAATAATAATAATAATAATAATGGAAAGGCCAGTTTAGTCTTCCCCTGAACAAAAACCGAAACGAAAGGTGAAAGTCTATGGACAGAATTCATGGTAAACAACGTTCATGAGTGATTTCTCTAACACAGACACACACTTTTACATTTCACGTAAAACCCGTCATGTGTTGTTTTATGATTTATTATTTTGTAATAAATACTTGAGTAGACTGTCTATGAATAATAACATATTACATTAATTAC
>JAYDZG010000028.1:4930548-4952677 GCA_034509265.1 Microcambeva bendego | reverse complement strand
CTCTCTCTCTCTCTCTCTCTCTCTCTCTCTCTCACACACACACACACACACACACACACACAGTCACCTATACAGCAATTAAGTCTCTTCAGTTATCCACACTGCATGTTTACCTGGGGATTGAACCCAGAACATTCTTGCTGTGAGGTGACAGTGCTACCCACTTAGCCTGCATACCACCCAATTAGTACAACTGATCGGTCAAATATAAACTCAGTGGTCAATTTTAAACTCAGTTTAAAATTTATGTTTGTGGTCTAATGTGGAATAATGGCAAATATGCATGAGGTATGGATTCTTTACATAAAGCTCCATGTAATGTATATGCAGATGTAAATTTATATGACAAATTTTGTGTGAATCATGGGGTCAATGTTGTCAGTAAATGTGGTTCAGTCACAAACCAAAAAAATGTTAATTAGAAAGAATGTCATGCACAGTAAAGAAAGATGGACAGAGCGAAAAGAAGAGAGGTAGGGAGGGTGGGAGAAAATCAGAGAATGAAGAAGGAAGGGGGGGTCTGACCACAGACGACTAGCTGAGGTGGCGCCATGACGCCTAGGTTTGCCGAGGGAGTCTAAAGCTGCCAAAAGAGCATTATTTAGGTGTTTTTAGCGTGCCCCAAAGTTTTTCCCTTTCCCCCCGGACCACTTATGGGATAGAAGACATGATTTGGGTTGTCACCTATTAATTAAATAAGAGAAGGTATTTTTTCTCTCAAACTTCTGGCTGGCTGTAAAATGCAAGAAAACAGAAATGGACCCAATACTGGTTCAATTTGGTCCCAAAACAACTCCAGCAGGGATCTAAGTCCTTCGCACAGCCCTATGATGATTTCAAATGTTTCACATAAAAAGATTGGACCGGTTATAGTAACTTTTATAGAGCTGTGGGTGGGGTGGAAATTCAAAGCTCTGTGAGTACAAAGACATGAAAATAAGTATTTGCTTGACATTAATGGAATGTCTAGATTTTACTTGGAATAAATGTTTTTCATATGTCTTTTGAAAACGTAGGGGGAAAATGATGTTGTGGTCATATACTAGACATCAAACGTAATATGAACCATGAAAGTACATGCGTTTATTTAAGGGCCAGATCAAGGCATACCAAGATAAGCTCAACTCCCAAAGGTCTGAGCAGGCTTTGAATATTGTCTTTGTTAAAACTGTGTATTCAAATGATAAGCTTTTATAATTTTACATTTTAATGGGATGTTTTAAAGCAGTGGTCCCAACCACTGGGCTACTCACCTGTACTGGTCTTTGGGTAGTAAAAATAATTAGAGACAGCTATATTGAAGGGGTGCTTAAATAATTCCTTATTAGGGGCCAAAAGTTAATGTTAGTGAAGGGCCATGGGCCAAGAAAAATATTGTTCAAAAATATATCATGTAAAATAAAAACAGTTTATTCAAATTAATGATTTAATATATGTTTTTAGGACCAGAAACATTTGACAAAATGTAAAGTTGTAAAGCCAAACTTTCAGAGCAAAATATTATTGTTCAATGAAGATGAGATCAGAGATCAGAGTAAACTGAGGAATACAGAAAGTAAAGCAATTGTTTTTTTTTTTTTTTCCATTTATTCACATGTCACTGCCTTATACGCTCCATAGCTAACAGCCTCACTCATGTCATCATTAAAGGATACTTGATCTCTGCTGACAGGAGCTCATGTAACATTGTGGTCAGCAAATGTTTTGCAGCTAGAGCAATGAAAACACTAGACACTTCAGATGTTATTGTCTCCTTTCACCCCTAGATGGGAGCCATGAGAAAGAGAGATAGCTGTTTTAAAGAAGGTAAAAACAGCAAAGACAATCACAGAATACTTTAAAATGTACTTTTCATATGGTTTAAGTGGAAGAGAAAAGTAAATAATGACCAATAAAGGATTAAACCACTTCCTAAAACAGCATTTTCCCCTCATTTGTACAAGCCCCGTTGTTCTATGTAGTGTCGTATTGGGTCCAGCACTATCAAGAAACACATTGCAAAAGAGGAATACGCTGTGGACATAACAGCAAAACATCACAGGGCCCACACACCCACTCATTCACATCCAGGGAAAGGTAGGAGCAACCAATCAATCTTTTGTTTAGAAGTGGGGAAATCACCATAGTAACTAAGAAAAAAATCATTTTGACAAATTTCTTTGACAGTAACTGTAGTTAGAGCTTAAGCACAAGTCATCAATATTTTTGTGAGATACAAAAAATCACATTATTATAAGAACCTGCTAATACCCAGAGTAAAGGCTGTGAGCAGCACTGTTGGCTTTTGGTGGTGGTGGTGTTACAGTGTGGGCAGGTGTGTCTAGTTAACAGAGAACTGCCCTACACTTTGTGATTGGAACAGTGTCAAGTCCATACTACTTGAAAAACATCAGTAATCAGTCCAGATGATTTTGTTTCTCATGGTCTGAGACTTCTACCCCAATCACTCAGATTGGCTGGGTGGCCAGCTTTAGGAAGAGTCCTGGTGGTTAAAAACTCATTGGGACCCTCAATCCTGCAGCAATGTTTCTTTACCCTTCCCCAGATCTGTGCCTCAATACAATCCTGTCTCAGAGTTCTACAGCCAATTCCTTGGACTTCATGCTCTGACATACTGTCAACTATGGGACCTTATATAGATCCTTATATATATTTACAGATGTGTGCCTTTCCAAATCATGTCCAATCAACTGATTTTTACCACAGCTGGACTCCAATTAAGTTGTCAAAACAACTGAAGGATTATCAATAGAAACAGGATGCACCTGAGCTCAATTTTGAGTGTAATGGCAAACACTGTGAATACTTGTGCACATGTCATTTTTTTAGTTTGTTTATTTGTAACAAACTTTTTTCACTTTGTCATTATTGGATATTGTGTGAAGAATTTTGAGGAAAAAAATGAAAGCACTGTGTAACAGCAAACTTGTTTGTGGGTGGGATATAGCAAATGGACATTTTGTCCTCAAACTTTACATTTTAGAAGTGGGGAAAATGGGCGAGCATGAAAAGGGCCATATTGTGATGGCTAGATGACCGGGTCAGAGCATCTCCAAAATTGCAACTCTTGTAGGGTGTTCCCAATCTGCAGTGGTCAGTATCTATCAAATTTTTCATGGGAAGCCAACAAGGTCATGGATGGCCAAGGCTCATTCAGGGGAGCAAAGGCTGGTTGGATAAAACAGACGAGCTGCTATAGATCAAATTGCCGAAGAAGTTAATCCTGGTTTTGATACACAGCGCATCAAAGTTTGTTGTGAATGAGGCAGCAAAAGGGGGACCAACACAATATTAAAAAGGTGGTCATAATTTTATGCCTGATCTGTGTGTGTACATAGCGTGCAAACATTGCTATTTAATTGTAAACACTTTTTATTCCCCCACCAGTCTATCTCTGTATGAATGGTTTCTGGTTAGATTTGATGATTTGATGTAGTTTCCAGAAATGAAGACATGCAAAATAGGGAGTCACCAAGGGATAAAAAGAAAAAGGAAAAAATGTCTCATGGCCCATGCTGGGGGGTGTGGCGGAGCATGTTAAAAATAGTGGGCCCGAAGCGGAATTTATTGAGATATAATGAGAAAGGGATGTGCGGAGGCTTTTGTTCACCAAGAGGGAGGAAAAGAATGATCAGAGCAGATTTCTCATGTGAAACTTCGCAAGGGAGTGAATTCAAGCTTCTTCGTGGGAAAGTTTATGGCAAAGGGAAAACTGTTAGCATCTCAGAATGACAGCGCAGTGAAAATAAATAGCTCAGAAGAAACATGTTTGAATTTAATGGGACGTATAGATTTTTGGCAAGAAAAAGAAAATAAAACAATTAAAAAACACAGCATTTTGATGGTCTGACTGAAAAGACAAGGGGGATTTAAAAAACTGGCTAAATTTATGTGTCACATAAATGCAAACCAGGATGACTGATAATGGACGAATAACATCCAGGAGTGGATTTGGTAAATTCGTTACTCTAGGCTATCTTCTATTTAAGCTTTTTTTTCCTTCTTCCTTTTACAACTGTTCCCATTAATTCTGGCCTCAGTGGATCATAATCTGCATTATTGATTTGGCATAGTTTTTATGTCATATGCCCTTCCTGTCTCAACCCTCCTATTTATCCACCTAGTGGCTAGGTACCGATAGGACAATTTAGTGTTTCCAATTAACCTGACTTTGGAGGAAACCCACATAGACGTGATGAGCACATGTTAATTCAACACAAAATGAACCTGACCAGCCCGGGACAGGGATCAAACCCAGGACCTTCTTGATGTGACGTGACAGTGCTACCCACTTGGCTACCATGACACCCCTATTCAAGCCTAAAATAATGTTAATTGATTTCATTTATTGTACAGTTATTATGCAGAAATGAACTGTATGAGATTGAGTTGAGCTGCACATTTAAACACACGGAACAGAGGTCACTTGCTAGGACCAGAAAAAAAATCTCTATGGCTGTAAGAAGAAATGTAAGATGGTCACATATAATCAAAGAATATGGTCTTTAAGTTTCAGGTAGGGGGTAAGGTAGGGGTAGGGAGAAGGTTAAGTGGTCCACTAAAGGATTTAAATTAAAAAGGACAGAGATCTTGATAGAAATTAAATAAAATAATATTAAATACACAGAAACTGGACGAATGATCAGCAGCAGTGGGCTTTTACAATCAGCGGGCAACAAGAAAGCTTAGTTTACTATGTGGTGCAATCTCCCGTATAAGAGCATCGGTACACCACATTCAGTTTCTGTAAAACATTTCTGGAAAATATCATTACACATAAACTTATGTGTAAGTAAATTAAGTTTTTTTTACACATCCTGCATTCATTCACACTTCCTTTACTGAGGGTGATGAGATAGTCACGTGGCATTAACATGTCACTCAAGGTCTCAAAGTGACACTGAATATCCCTTACAGAACTGATGCAGTAATGAACCTTTTATCACAAGCTCCGTCACCTGCCATAATAGGAAGAGGAAGAAGTTGAGAGAGAGGTGCTCTTCCAGAACTGAAGGTGTAAAAGACTGTAAGGTGGTACCAGTGCTCTTAACACCTCTCATGTGCTTAATTCAATTTGAAAATATTCAGGCAGAAAATGAAATGATTAGCACCGAGGGATGGTAAAGAGAGAGATGAATGCGGGGTGAGAGGGACCAGTATAGATGCAGTGTCACCGAGTAGCGCCTTTTGGGACGAAGTGTCAAAACACACACCATACATCTGTCTCCAGTAAGGGCTGAGTGCGTGTGCGAGAGCGAGAGGGAATATAAAACATGTCTATTTTAGGTCATGCGATGCAAAGCGCAATAGAAACGAAGGATCATCAAAACCAAAGGTCTGAGAGATTGGTTGGCTAAATCTGGGATGTATCAACAAAAGATCAGATATTAGAGTGTGCTTTTTAGTTTGTTCCCATCTCTGTGTGTGTTCCAGAGATTATGAAAATGGTCTTTGATTACAAAAATGCCACTTTAGCTCGGAGACCACACACAGACGAGGAGAGACTGAAAACATCATATGGCTTACATACACACACATTGCACAGCTGAAGTCAACATTTACCTACACTAGCAAGGGACTTGTGTGTCCTGGCTGTAGTAAAATTAAATTATTATTATTATTATTATTATTATTATTATTATTATTATTATTATTATTATTATTATTATTATTAATTAATTAATAATAATAATAATAATAATAATAATTTTATTGCCAGGCAGGGTCATGTAATTTTCAACTGCACACCAGCATCGAGAGTCTGAACACCCCGGTTCAAGTCTTGGCTTTGCCAGTTGGCTGGGTGCCACCCTATCAACAAGTATGTACATACCAGTGCATTTTAGTGCCGGTCCCCAGCCTGGATTAATAGGAGGGTTGTGTCAGTAAGGGCATACAGGGTAAAAATGGTCACACATCACTAATGCAGACCATGATCCACTGTGAAAGGACATGAAGTGATACTGCTACACACATAGCCACCCTGCCTCCCCACAGCAATTCAGAAAAGCAATATTACCTGCAATTGCTTTCATTGCCTTACTTAACAGTAAACTGCTACATCAATAAACAAAAAATATGTCAGCATTGTGGTTCAGTGGACAGTGAACGTGTCCACTCTGGATTAGTGTAATGTACTAAAACATAGTTCAAATCAGATTTAATACTATACCACAAATTTAGACCAGTTTTGATCCTTTGTGTATCAGATTGGAAGCCCCTTTGTTTAAAATGGCATGTACATGATGCCCTCATGTTGTCGATCAGGAAACATGATGCATTTTTCGTTTTCGTGTTCAGTCTGAGTTTATTAATCTATTGGTTTAAAATCATAAATAATGGTGTGAGCACGTCCGGGGTCGCACCACGTGGAAGAGGCCATCTGTGATGTGTGATCAATCCAAACACTACATCTGAAAGCACCGGCTGAGCAAAATAACAAACGGCGGATCGTCTACAGGTGTCCTTATTAGTTCAACACTTCAAAACAGTTTAGTTCATCCTTACGTGATTGTAGGAGAGAGATCTTTGTGTGTTTGTGTGTTTCTTTTCTCATTACACCACATGTCTGTTGGAGAGGCAGCCTTGATCACCTATCAAAACACTGACAGCTTCAGGTGCGGGCTGAGCATGTGTGTGTGAATGTGTGTGTGTGTGTGTGTGTGATTTATTATATATAAATATTACACGTTACTTTGTAAAAAAAAAAAAAAAAACGATCATTTTCATAGTTACAATGTTCGCCAATTTTGTCCAGAATTGCCGAATTGTGTTGAAAGTCTTTGCGAAACCAGTGATCACAGAACACGGCGGATTTCTCGGAGATCATCGTTATTCATTTAGTCGCTCGGCTGGGGAATTTTATAAGTAGCAAATACCCCACCTAGATTTTTTGAAGGCGCAGAGACCAGAAAAAATAGATCCCCAGGACCCACAAAGTGTGAAAGTGCAACTTAATCAAGGTTATATATGATCCAGATTGTATGAGTTTTGTGTTCGAAAATTCGCGATTATATATCCATCCATCCATATACCCATTCATCCATCCATCCACCCAGCTACTTACCTACACACACACACGCGCACACGCGCAGACGCGCGCGCACGCACACACACACACACACCACCAGCACTAATGGTGAAATAATAGACTAGTGACAAAAAAGTCTCCTTTTTCAATTACACAATCTATTTTCAGTTATAGTTACACCTCACAATTGAGTAAAAATGCACGCACAAATGGTTTGATTTCCCCTTTTTGTTGAACAGATGTTTTAGGGCAAATGGTATCTGCACATGGTTTGGCAAATACTGTATATGTTTCTGAAACCAATTATACGCGACGACATAAATAACCCTCATAAACTCTCAGGTCGTCTAATTATAGTTGTAAAACCTAACTAGATAATGTTAATAACAGATGGCATAGTGGCGTATATTAGCTCTATTTCGCTGTGCGTGTTCATTGAAAAGTTTGGCCAGGAGAAACCGAAGACAGATCCAAATGATAGGGCACAAAGTCATTCAAGCCAAAACTAAAGCGAAATGAAAAGAGCAAAAAAACCCTCTTAAAACTGTCTGTGTGGCCCAAAAGTGATTCCTATTCAAAATTATAATAAAATACTACTCTGAGCCTTAAAAGGGAGTAGATTCACCAAAGCCAAGATGAGGGCAAGATGAATGGACTAGTAATAAGAAGGTCACTGTTCAAGACCCACCACTGCTTGGCTTCTTCTGTTGGGCCCCTGAGCAAGGCCCTTAACCCTCAAATGCTTGGACCCTGACTTGGACTGAATCATGTAGCTGTAATGTAAGTGACTTTGGATTAAGGCATCTGCTAAATGCAGAAAATGTCTTTCTTCTTCTTTCGCCTGCTCTTGTTAGGGTTTGCCACAGTGGATCGTGGTCCACGTTATCGACTTATCATAGTTTTTATGCCTCCCTATCTATCTACGCTTGGGACTGATACTACAATGCACTGATTTTTTGGGGTCGGGCAAGGGTTTCCTCACTTGGGTTTCTCTAGATTCCTTCTACGGTCCAAAGGCATGCCACCAGGTTTATTGCAGATATTGAATTGTCCTATATGTACCTAGCCAAAAGGAGGGATAAACCAGTGCATTGTGGTGCCAGTCTTAAGCTTGGATAAATAGGAAGGGTTGTGTAAAAACAGGTCTCTGGTATAAAAACTATGCCAAATTATTGACGCAGAGGAGCCAAAGGAGTAATGAAAATCTTGATATAGAATTCGGACAAACTAAAATTGTAGATGTAAATACAAGATAACACTTGAAGGTAGACATGATTGTTACAATCTGTAAAATGAACCTTTAGCCTGGTTTAAGAGGAATTTAGATACTTCTGGTGCCTTGAGTTGTTACTCTTATAACTGTCATGCAAGCCCTTTGTGGGTGAAGAGAAGTTGTTTTTAAAGCAAACACATTTGCTTTATGTTTCCAAGTAATGTAAAATAAGACAAAGGGCACAGTGCATGAATGTAACCCAAAAGGCCAGGTGACTCCATCTAAAAGTTTTCAATCGTCCACCCAGGGCAGGTCCCCTCTTAACAATATTTCTCACAATAAAGTTATAATAATATTTTTCTTTCAGATTTCCAGGCACTTGCATTCCTTCCAGATTCCAAGTATTTACATGTCCGTTTCCTATAGTGGTGCTTTGAATGATGACTGGTTTATTTTTCAACACAATTACTGCACAGTAAGACATGCTGATGCACAAGAATCATTCTTTAAATGGAATGGAAAAGATCTGTTCCTTGAAAGTAATCTGTTATCCTAATATTTCAATGCATGGTTTATTAAAGGTTAAATGCAGAGAGTTCTTTGAAGTGGGAGAAGAACCTGGAATGCCATAATTATTTTAAGCACCAGTAAAACATATGCCTTATGTTTGCACCATAGTAACTGTACCGCAAGACTTTAATTACAACCGTAAATCAAAAAAACTTGGAAATTTGCAAAAATAAATTGCAAATGAAAGAAAAACGCAGTGTTCTTTACATTAGCTTTAATTTTATTGTAGACCATTCAGCCTGGGAGATTTCATGTTGTCTACTCAACTTTGTTTTAGTTCTTAAAACTTCATTTGCTACATCTCAGGCCTGCATAACAAAAACAAAGTTGGGATGGGGGCTATTTTGGGCTAGTAATGAGGTAAAAATAACTAAATAATGATGTGACTTCAAAAGTCATTGCAATCATGGTTTGGTACAAAATGTTTTAAAACAAATGTATCTCAAAGAAATATTAAAAGGGATTTTCTCTCTACGGTGCATAATGGCATTAAACAATTCATGGAAACGGGAAGAATTTTAATGCACATGCCTAAATGCCATCTTGGGAAGTGTTAATAGAGGTAAAGATACTGAGCCAGTAAGCAGGATGTTGCTGGTTTAAACCCCACCACTGCCAGGAAGGACTGTTGCACTCTTGAGCAAAGCACTTGAGCAAACCCTCAAGTTGCATTTTATAAAAGTGTCTACAAAATGCTGAGAAAGTAAATGTAAATCTTGTAAACCCTGCTGATTGGGGTATCTAACATTTTCTCTCTACTACATGAAACACATGAAACTGCATGGACTAGTTTTCAAGCATGAGATATCGTTGTCAACCAAATGACGATCAGTTCCTCTTTTGAGTCTTAGTTTCTCTTAAGGTTTCTCCTACTCCAGCGCTATAGAAATAAATCTGATTTGAATGTATCTTTACGCTTGATATCTTCATCTTTTAAGTGTGGTAAAAAGGAATGGCAACATTAAGCGTTAAATGCTTTTTTTGAATGTGTTGCAGGCCTGCTCACATTTTTTGCTCACACATCTCCTCACATTGTAGCATACACAATTAAACAATGTAGAACTTTTAAATTACATATCAAAACACTTATCATTTAAAATCTGAATACTTGCAACTATATAAATAATATTTCTACTGAAAATCATATTTTCTATTTTGGTCTTGAAGCTTTGTAATGACTTGATCTTTGCTCCTTTAATTGTCTCATCCATCTTGTTTCTGACCATTCTGTTAATATTTTATCTTCAACTCTTCTATGCATAATTCTCTTTTCCTTTGGTGCATTACTTTTCCTCATGTGTCTAAAATAATAGAGATTCAGATTGGTTAATTCTGACTTGTTTTAATCCAATGTTCTATCAAAAATCTCAAACATTAAAATTCAAATGCATCAGTATTCTATCAGGCCTACTTTTTTGATTGTACAGGTTTCATATCACTAAAGAAAAACCAAATGCCACAAGCTCACAAGTCTGTACAAGCTCAGCTTTGTTTGCAGAGCCAAATATTTTATTTTCAGACATAGGTACTGTAGGTTTTCTGTCTTATATAATATATAATATGTTGTACAAAATACAGTGGGATAGAGTATACCATTCCTTTTAGCTTAATTTTCAAGGTCAAGTATAAATGACCTTTGATTATTGGACTTTTTGCTGATAACAGTTAATAGTCCTTTTCTCTTCTCAGTATCGGACACATAACCTTCATTTGTGACCATGATCTGACAATGTTTACACCATGTGATGATCCATCCTAGATCCCTCTGAGCCCAGAAAGGCTTTTTTTTGCAAAGTAAAGGTTTAAGTCGAATTTGTGCATGTAACTCTGTATTTTAGTGCTTGATAAAGATTTGAGAAAGTATTCTCTTGATCGTGCGGTTTTATCAGATATTGTTGAGTGGAGGTTCTTGATGCAGTGCCGCCTGAGGAATTGAAGACCATGGCCATTCAGCCTAAGCTTGCACCCTTGTCCTTTACACACCGAAAATCCCTCCGAAATACAGGAATAGAGGATTATAAACAAATGAAATAATCTTAAGTAGACAACATGGAATAACTTTAGTTCAATCTGTCTGCAATCCAAAGTCAAAGTAAATGTAAGGAACTCATTTTATTTCCATTTTGCATACTGTCCCAAATCTTTGTGGGGATGTAGGGAAACTAGTTGGCAAAGGGAGCTTTTGGAGAGGTGACGTCAGGCATTCTCCCCCACTTAACCCCAATGATGCTCTCCAAAGGCCGCCACGTTGCTTTGATTACTCAACCATCATCAGATCACCTTTGCAGGTTCAGCCTTCAGATAAGTGCTCATGTTCAGATAGTCCTTCTTTCACACCAGCATATTGCCAATTAACACCTAGGCCACCGTTAATGAGACTCTGGAAGCTTTCCACTTGAGGACTTGAGAACTTTTTAAATAGCATCACTTCAAGAGACCACTCTCAAGCAAGCCTTCTCTCTGAGCTTTAGTGCATCCATTGAGGAGCCTTTATCCAAAACACTTTAGCAAAGAAATGGCAAAAATGTTTAAAGCTTCCATTCAGGGCTAGGCTAAGCAGTCTTAGCATATTCTGAAAAAAACTATAGTAAATTACTTTTATTGCTTAGCCAATCTTAGCTAATGAAACCCACAGTCTAGGTGACATTTTTTCAGAAAATTCACACAAACTAATGTTGTTCATCCAAATGTATATATATATATATATATATATATATATTTTATTCTCCATTAGTGTGCACAAATATTCTCTTCTTAGTGGCTTTTTTTCAACCCAAATGGCGAGTTGAGGCAGTTGGGTTACATTGCTGGGTTCTCACTCAACTAGCTAAGCTGTGAGCTCAATTGATGATCACAGGTACATAACACATTGACATTTTGGAGGGGTATACCCACCACTGTGGTTGGCTTTTGTTTAAGATGAGGAAATCACCATTGCATGCTTCTACTTGAATGCCCTACTTTCATGATATAATTTCACTGTAACATGAAAGCCAAATACCCCCAACTTTTTGTGAGAACTGGAATTTACTAATTTTATAATATAGATTATTGCATGAATAACAGTACATACATAAAGGAGTAAAATCTCTACAGTGATACAAGAAGGTCAAGTGTTAGTAGTGACATTATGCAAAATACATCTCTAAGGTGTTTTTAGCTGAAAAGAAAACCAACATGTCGAGTACTGTTATTTGTTATTTGTTATTTTTAACAAAACTGCTTTGTTTCCAGAGGCATCTGTTTGCATGCCAATATAGCAATTGGTGTTGATGTCTGTCTAGGTTTTTTCAGTCAGTGGCGCACCTGTGTTTTCCATTGCCAAGATAGCAATACAAATTTAACTCAGTGAAACGTTTGTGAGTGGGGGCAACCCAACATTCATGGTGAGTACTCAGTAAAAAAGAATCTTTCTGGAAGCTCAAAGTGAATTGTGATCCGCATCAGATATTTGGCAATATTTATCCTATTTATCCGGGCTTGGGACCAGTACTACAATGCACAAATTTATGCATCCTAGTGCTTAGTTACCTATAGAGGACAAGTCTGTGTCTTTATTTCAACCACGCTGCATGTTTTTGGACTGTGGAAGGAAACCGGAGCATCCAGAGGGAACACAAAGAGACAGGAAAAGCATGCAAACTCTAGACAGAAAGGACCTGAACTGTCCCACCTGGTGATAGAATGCAGGATGTTCGTGTTATGAGGTGATTCTTGGCCACGACTATAGCACAGTTTGATAATATTTTATAGCAAACAGTTGGGCAAACTGTACCTCCCTGTCATCTTTTAAACCAAAATATGAAGACATTATTTAATGAGATTCATACAGAAAAGTCCTGCTTTACAGTCCACTGACCATGTGCTTTACACAAATTCAGTGATTCTAAGCTTGTACTTCCTGTTTCCAGATTTTTCAATAAACAGCAACCCAGATATTTTATGCTACCTGCTTCAGTTAGCTTTTTAATAGCTTATTTAGCCCCACAAATGGTTGTATAAAATCACTAAAACCTTAAAACCAATAAATCAAGTGTTTTATGGGATTACATGTGAGTAATGGGACCTATATAACAAAATCTGAGTGGTGTTAGAAGACCTTCTTGTCAGGTGGTCAGGTTGATTTAATTTTTACAAAACTGAGTTGCTGACAAAGTACCATTCCATGAGAGACCCTTAATAAGATCACACACAGACACAAATACAGATAAACAACAACACCAGACTCTTCCTTTCTCACGCAAAACCTAGTGCGACACAAACCCTGGCAATATGTTATCAATCCAGCCTGTAATGAAGGAGAGATACTGATGTGCATGTTTTTCTACGCAGGCTTGCTCACAGTTCCATGTGAATGCGAATTAGAGAGCTTTTCAGAGAACAATTTTACAAAAGTCTTTTCTACTGGAATCTACAGAGATGAACGAAACACACATTTGTCAAGAGTTTAATCAACATTAACCTTAACATGCATTAAACCTACAGTCAGTATTTACTTATACACCAAGACAAATAATTATGTATTTGTTCTAGATGAGTGGAATATGTTATATAAAATCAAATCATCCATGTCCTTGTAGTGGATATGTTGGTCAATGTGAAGAGCACACTAGAACTGATTTAGAGGCAGTTCTTAAATACTGACGAAAATGTCCTTATATCTCAACAGGTTTCCCATTAACCCCTTAAAAAACAAACCTTGCTCTTATACACCAGTAGGAAGATATCCTTCTTGAAACCATGCAAAATCTTAATGGTCATTGATTTTATCTACAAATAAACTATTAACTAAGCCATGTTGAGCCCTTGCAAACCCAATCATTCTCATAAACCAGCCATTAGTATCGTCTACTCATACACAGACGACTTATATGTACTATTGTATAAAAATATGTGTTTTTAGATGATATATTGAAGAAGAAAATACATGAGGAACTTGGTGCTATAACTCATGATTTCTTAGATACACAAACGCATACCTAAAACCGGTCTGAGGTTTAGAAGGACACATCTTAAATAAATGAGTACCCATGGCCTTTGGCCTTTTTGTTTTTAGTGCAGATAATTACTTTAAAAACAGCAATGTAAAATTATTACATTAATATTAAAAAGTAATTACTTAAATAGTCTACATTTTTTAAAATCAATAATCAATATATAAATTAAAAAAGTAGTAAATACAGGAGTTGTATGTAATTAAGTGAGCAGCCGTGCAGAAACAAGTAAAAACTATTGCTAAAACGTCAGACTACGAAAAGGCAACAATATTATTTCTGATTTAAATGATAAATAAATAAATATCAATTTCTTCTGGATGGTGTCGAATTTATAAGGATCCATGGAAAACTTGTTAGTATGTTCCATGGTCTAATGTAAAATAATGGGGTTGTTTTTGACACATAAAAACTAAAAATCACTTAAATATAATATTAAAAAATATTTTCACTGACTGTGCTCCTACACAAAGTAAATGTGCACCGACTGTGAAGGCAATACTTAAGTCGAGTTTAGTGTTTTTTGTTTAGTGCATTAATCCATTTTTTTAGATTTGTTTAAGGGTACAAATTTCTCCACAAAGGGAGTTGAGTGTCAAAGATCAGAGGGAGTTGAGTTACAAGGTACCACTGTTGATGTATTAATTTATCATTACCCCATTATTTTAATCAAAGTTACAGTGGTATTGTTTTCTATTGTGGAGATGATTTATACAGAGGAGTACAATTACCATCATAATGTTTGTTGATTAGGAATTTAATGTCATGTTTTACACTTTAGCTGCATTCATGATAATTCCAGATTTCATATCAATTCAATTCAACTTAAATGTCTTTGTACTATCGCAGTAGACCAGAACACTTTGAGGAAATCCACACAGAAAAGACTAAGACTGCTTCCGCAGGGAATCAAACCCAATACTAACCCAAGTGCTAATCCCTTACTGGTCAGTGTGCCACCAAAATGGCACTGAACTTATTAATTATGAATGTTAGTTAAGTACACTGGATATAGGCTTCACTGTGAAAACTTTTGGCTTCTCCCGTTAGGAGTCGCCATGTCGGATCATGGTCCGCATGGTGGATTTGGCATAGTTTTATACTGGAACCCTCATATTTATCTGACATGAAACCAGAATTACAATCTACTGTTTGTGCATCTTAGTGGCAAAGGTGGTGCCCAGCTGACCAGTGCCAATCAATGGCAAGGCAGCAAGCCAATCCCTGACTGGTGTAGGAACAATTTTAATGTGTTGTTCACTCTGGACCAGTGACCCGAGGGGTCGGCACATGTTTTCAAAATAATTAATTTTAGTGTAATCATTTTCTTTAGAAGTTTTCTAAACGTAAACATGTCCTTAAGAAATTTAATTTAATATATGTCAAAAGCAGAAGGCCAAATACTTTAAGCCATCATGGGGTGCCTGCACTAGACCCTTGTAGAAATGAATTGCCAGTTTGCAAGTTACTGGCATGGTCAGATCCTTGACCTTAGAGTACATGAGTACGCTGTAACTGTTGCTTTACTATTTTTTAAGTCTTCCAGACATGTTAATTGGTAAATATGGAGCAAGATCTGGACTTCACACAGGTCTGTGCCTCATTATGACACATGGTTATTCAGCAATACTCTTTACCAGAAGAAAATGAATATAATAAAAAAGGAATATTAATATACATGTATATAGACAGACGAACTTTGATTATGAACGGTATACCATACAAAAGTTTTGGGTTAAAAATGATTTACATAGCTTGGCAGCATTGTTGGACAAAGAACTGAGTTATTTTCAAACGTAAATAAATTATTATTAATGTTTGATTTGTATAAGGGTACAATATTAGGAAGGTGGTCATAATGTTTTGCCTGGTATGTGTGTATCTATTGCATTTCTGCCTCCTCAAGCATACTCACAAACACCCACATTCATACACAAATACATACACACAACCACACATTACCACAAAAATGCAACATGGTACTTTTTATAGTTTAATCTTGTTAGGATTCAGTATTCCCATAAGGGGTAAATTAACCTAAATGATTTTAATTCTTTCAAAATGTTCCCCAAATACTTTAAACCTTTATGCACCGTCTTCATCTCTTTATAATCTGTGCTGCTTTTTTAATGTGTACTAGTTGTTTTTTTTACTTTTAAAGAACTTTTATCTCCTGTCATTAAGCTAATTTGATAAATGTCTCAGTTCTCAGCCATTTGCTATTGTGTTATTTAGTTATACCACGAAGAGTAAAACTGTTTGTGAAAATCGGTTTGTGTTACAGTCTGAGAACTGACACTGCATTTCTGATGTGGGATTTCGCCAGTCGGACACACACATACACAGAAAGCTCGGAACACTCTGCAGACCTGGCTAATTTTCTCACTGATTTGCTAACTTGATCAGGCCTGGGACATGTGAATAATGGTGCTCAGCTTTACGCTGCCATGGTAATCATGTTATTGCAGAGGGTTATGTTCACCAAATGGGGGGGGGGGGGGGTCTTGAGTGAAAATTGGTAGGGACAGCAATACAAACCACACACACACAGTTTAGCTTTAAAGACACATTAATCACCAGGGATCGCTGGACATTTTCCTTTGAAAATTAAACTGGGTCAGGGTGATTTATGTAGGACACACATGCGCTAGAGTGACGCAATGTCCAGAGTTAATTCCAGACTTTCATTCAGTTTTACCGAGATTTGGATCCTGGAACAACAGACCAGGATACTAAAGATAGTGTGGTTTAAACATAGCCAAAAGCGTTTGGACACAGGGGCATCACGGCCAGCCTGCTTTCAATAATCGCATTCTTCCCATACTGCTGCTGTAACAGAACATGATTATGATCCCACCACCTAAGCCTCAATCCTTCACGAATTTAGAACAATAATGCTTCACTCACCGTCTGCATTTCACCTTATTCCATTCTTT
Organism: Microcambeva bendego; assembly: GCA_034509265.1. Taxonomy (NCBI): domain Eukaryota; kingdom Metazoa; phylum Chordata; class Actinopteri; order Siluriformes; family Trichomycteridae; genus Microcambeva; species Microcambeva bendego. The sequence continues at coordinate 4,935,934 of JAYDZG010000028.1, read as the reverse complement.
TATAACCAAAGATTTTCCATATAAGTATGAAAATACAAATAATAAATAAATAGAAAATAATAAATAATAATATATAAATAATAAAATAGTATAAATATGGAAATTCTGCCATGAAGTCCAGTATCCTAAAGTCGCATCTTCATCATTGATCATCACTGACGTTTGTCTCAAACTGCATAACCTAAGATATTTGTCCTCTTGCACAGATGTGCATTAGGGTCTCCCACTCCTTTTTCTGTTCTTGTTAGAGCCAGTTTTTGCTACTCTCTAAAGGAAGTAGTTAACAGCATGGTAAGATGTTTTCAGTTTTTTTTGCAATAACTTTGTTTCTTTCTTGCAGTTGTTTCTTTCTTGCAATTTTGAGCAGGCAAGCAAGCCAACAGTTGTGCTTCCTTTTATGCTCCCTTATTTGTATAAAGTATTTCAGCAGTGCAACAAAATTTTCCTAATAAGCAATTACCCTAATAACATGCTTAACTTGGATTGGCAGCCATTCTAGGAGATTGAGGCAGAGGAAAAAATGGCTGATAATACATCTATTCACAACATAGACTTCTATATCAAAAATAAGCTTGATTCCGAATATGTGATGTCAGCAGATGATTGTAATCATGAACTGCTGTATTAAATACAAAAGTCAGGGTATGTCATGGTATTGAGCTGTAAGTGCACTTGCCCAAGGCCAAGCTTTTTATGCCTTTAAAGACAAGGCCTTCTCTAGACTTTTGCTGCATCATGGAAGCACATAATTTCCATTATATAATTGATTTATCACACCTGTTAGCAAATGGGTGGCTGAAACATAAATTCAATCATCAGGGGCATCCTAAAACTTTTGTCTATACACACAAACACACACACACACACACACACACACACACTCGTGCATAATAATCACAATGAAAACATTAAATGTATCTTTCTTCAAATCCACAAAGGTTTCTCTCTTGTGCAATCAAGCCTGTAGTATTGGGTGGCATTTTCACCTAAAACAATAAACTCACACCAAGGCACACACACTCGTCTGCACACACAAGATCAAAGAAAGCATGGTTAAGCTTCACCTTGAGCTAAAATAATGAAACATGTTGGCTTTCTTATATTTTGCCTGTATGATTACGCCTATCTATCATTGTGTGTTTACCCTTAATGTAAAGACTTACACATCTCAAATAAATATTAAAGAGTTAAAGGTTATTTCCATCAGACTCTCAGGTCATGCTCAATATATATTTAACTATTTATTGTTAAAAATATGTCCTTTCTTTTAGACATTTCCCCCCACAAGCATACACATTCAGACATAATCCAAGCTCTAACTCACTGTTTCTTAACCTTTTCTGGGTTTCGGCTCCCTTTTTCAGTGGCCAAGCTGCGACCCCACAACTTTATTAGCATGTATTATTAATAAACATTTTCAATACATTAGTTTTTAGCAGTTCAGCAGTTCAGTATGTTTGTTTAACAGTTCAAACCAAATATTAAACTGTAACAGAACTAATAGTACGCTTAACATAACTAACATTAACTTTATAAATGAACATATTGGAATTATCTGAAAAATATTTATGGGAATTATCCATTTTTCCATTAAATCTAGCTTTCTGCTGGACCATGGACCCTGGTTGTAAGTATAAGCGGTGTAGAAAATGTTTTTGGCACACTTTGCATCCTTTAATACTAATTGGGTGCAATGCTTCCTGACTACAAATGTGCTCTTACGGCTATGATTAATCCATTTTATTAGGACTATTCTGTAGGTATGTCACTATATTTGTATTTTTCTTACTACTTCTGAGGGCTTGTATAATAATAATAATAATAATAATAATAATAATAATAATAATAATAATAATAATAATAATAATAATGCCTTCCAAATTTTGCCTGTTAAGTGCATTGTCTTTGGAGAACACACAAACATCACACAGAAAGAACCCGGGCAACTCAACTTTTGCTTTGAGGAGACAATGATAGCCATACATTCTGCAAAACTAAAACTGACCAGTGAATCCTTGATTTACAAATTATGGTTCTGAAGGGCTGTTTGTGTGTTTAATCTATTTTTCCCATAATAACTAATGTAAATCTTACCTAACTTTTCAAATGGCCTTTTTGCTATTAATATATTACCCTTAAATCACAGAATATATGTTACTGAAATAATCAATAATTAACAACAATACACAGTAGTAATGCACTGTATATAAATACACATCACATTTCAGTGCAGTACGTGTGCTCTTCCATACACCATCATACAGTTCTTATTTAACTTTATTTTTAAACAAAAAAATGGAAAACCTTCATCCACTGTCTACCGCTGTAAATATGAGATGTGTTCAAAAGCCTAGTGAGTTGCCTTGCTGCCTACATATAGAACAATCTAAGTGGAGAAGATTGTAATAGGGTGCTGCTCTATAAATCAGGTCATTTGAACACTATGCTTACACAGTGGGATGTGGCACAACACACTAGCATGTGAGATTAAAATATACTCGAACTCATTTATACAAATTAAATATCAATAATAATTGATTTAGGTTTGAAAATAAATACTTTATTGGCCTCACAATGCTGAGTTAAAAAATCTTTCGGAACCTAAAATCTTCTGATTGTAAACCGTTCTAAGGTCAAAGGTCAAAGGTCAACAGTTTCACCAAGGTCTTGGTCATGTGATAACAAAGTAGTCAATGTAGCCTATGTACTGTTTCTGCATCCAGATTGCTACATTTAGATAATGAATGCAGGTTGATGCAACGTAATGTCTGTACACATTTTAAAATACCTCTCAAATAATGCCATATCAAAATCTGACATAAAGATCATGTAGCCCATCTAAGTATTAGTCATATGTGTCAGGTGTCAGTGTGGGTGGGCCACTGCGGTTTAAGATCCCCCTGTTTGGGGTTAATATCCACTTCTTCCCTGCTCCCCCAAACCCCCCGTACACACTGAGGTTCCCCACATTTTAAAGCCCTCACGCACGGCAAACCCTCACTTAAGAAATTTCAAGCACTTGAGGAGATCTAATGTGCTTTTAAGTGCGTCCCATATATTCACAGAAGGAGTTCCAGGGAGAAAGGGGGTTTACTGGTCTGTAATGTGTTTCACATTACAATAGGAAACGAATGCATTCGCTACACAAAACAAGTGTATGCACAGTAACCATATTGACACCAGAAGGACTGGAAGAAGAGTGTGTGGGGGGATGGGAGGGATTGAATGGGACACACACAGGGACTTCAGACTCTTGAAAACCTGATCAAGTCTTGAGACCATTGACCACTGAAACCTTTCTCTGTCTTATTTCTCTTTGGTTTCAACCCGGTGAGAGTTTACCCTTGGGAAAGTTTGCTCTGGACAGAACAAAATTTAAACACGTCAACAAAATGATGTAACCATAATCTGCCTCAGATTACAGATTACAAAGTGTTCAGTTAGTACTAGCGATAATTTGGGTTATTGGAGGCTAATCATCTATTTGTAGCCCTCTTTGAGACATTTTAAACAAAATTATAAAACTCTAACTCTAAGTAGTCCAGATCTCCAAATGTCTGCTAAATGCTGAAAAATGTAATTTCCATATCTTCATTTCATGCAAAACATTTTACTCATTACACATTTTCCTTTTAGATATTTCAAAACAAACCCCAAGAATTGCTATACACATAAAGAAAGTATCCTGGCATAGATAAATCTGCCTGAAAAATCTGTCAACCATGTTGTGACGTCAACCAGGCGAGATGAATAACGCCAGTGAATATCGATCATTAAATGTGCAAATTGGTTTGAATCATTACATATGTGAATTGATTTTTACTTGTCTTGTGGTCAATTGTTACATAATAAAAAATAAAAAATGGATTAATTATTTGTTTTTATTACTAAACAAAAGTGTGCAGTAAATGATGTAACTAAAAACAAAGAAAAGTTGTTCCTTCTTATTTCTAATCTGATTAGAGAATTTAAAATGTCGTATATATTATTCAAAAATGTAATTTGTCTTGCAAATTTGCCTCACTTATGCAGTTGTCTATTGGAATAATAGGCCCACGGTAATATTAATTAGGCAGACGATATTTTTATTAACTACATTTTTATTTATATTTTTTATCTACATTTTGTACTTAAAGATAGCCTCATGTGACTATGTGATCATATTTAAAGGATGTCAGGTTAAATAGAATGTGCCCTTGCCTTAAGTGTTCATCCACTCCTACCCTACAAATAACAGATTTTTGACCACAAGATGAGTTGCTTTCATTCAGATGAAGTATTTTCTCTATTCCTTTTAGTGATTGTTAAACATATTTCAGGAATAAAAGTAAGCGTACCTCATTGTTTAAACCACAGAGCCTGTTGATAGACAAGTGTTGAAAAGAAGGGTGAACGTTTAACCGCAACCCTTTTGTCATTCATTTAAAATACCTATGAGATAATCCTCCCATTCATGGCTAATTAGTCCACAGACTGACCACACTCTAGCAGGTTCTGTTTCCCCCTTGGCCGTTCTGTTTCCAAAGTATATTACACCAGATTCCTCATTAACCCATGCAGATCTTTCTTGTCCTTGTAGCCTGTGCACTGACCTTGCAGAATCAGTGAAGAGATCCAACCAATGAGACCTGAGAGATACCGACAAGAGAGGACAGAAGAGTCAGACCACCAGCTCTGTCTTTTAATACTAAACCAGTGGACCATAGTATGTCATTTTACAGATTTTATACCCTCATTAAAATGAGAGATGGGTATTGAGAGCTAGTATGCCAGACACTGATGAGGATATGTGTTTGCAAACTGTTCGCTGTTATTTGAACAGCCTGCTCATTTATGTTACTTTTCTTGGTCATTCTGTCTTTTACTGCCCATGTAATCACCAGCGTTTGTCCTTGCATGATAACGTTTTAATACATGATTCTGATGTTATCTGTGCTTTCTAAATTACATCTTAGTGAAATCTTTGGTTTTGTTCCCCTTTGACAGAGACCACTGTTATATACACTTCAGTCCACTAGTCCAATTAACCATTATTCTTGCAATAAAGATTTTACACCTGCCGACAGAAATACCAATAAATTATCGAAGGCAGTCTATAAATATCTTAAGAGAGGCAACACTGCATTGTTTAACAGTATGGACCACCAGCAATTACCTGTGGATAAATAAAATGCAACAAATTCAACAGCATTTTGTAATTAACAATGATTAATTGGAAAATGACACTTTTTCCACAGTATGTATGTAGATATCAGTTATAATATATTATTATTATTGTTATTTTTATTATTATTTATTTGTATCATTACTAGTTATTACTATTATAAATATTATGAAAATTAATATTTCAGATTATCAAACAAATCTGAATATCAGACAATATATA
>JAYDZG010000028.1:4874341-4888674 GCA_034509265.1 Microcambeva bendego | reverse complement strand
CCGATCTTCAGAAAAGGTGTGGATATACTGACAGATCATGTGACACTAAGCATGCGACTTCTAAATGTAATTGGTCGCACCAGAACTTTACGGGCTTCATAGCAAATGGGGTGAATGTATATGTACATGGCAATTTTCAGTTTTTATTTCCACACAGGTTGTAATGTAACAAAATAGGTAAAAAGCCATGGGGGTGAATACTTTTTTAAGGCACTGTAAAGAGCAAGGACAGAATTTGATCATATTGACTAAGAAGCTCAACCTCTCAAGAGGACCAGCAAACCCAAACACGTAGTTTTATCAGCTACTCACCGTAGATGACTTTAAGCTTTCCAGCAAAGTACAAGAGAAATTTATTTATGTGTAAATAATTTCCGTCAATTTCCTTTCAATTTCTAACATATTTGTTTTTACCTGACAATTTTCTTCAATCATTCATTAATCAATTAATTTTCATGTTTTGGGTGGGTTTTCCCGGAATGAACAGTACCAGTAAAACACCCTGGACAGGATGCCAATCCACACCTCTTTCCCCCATGTTCATGAATATGAGAGAGTCATCCATGCCTTAAATAGACACCGAACAAGATGAAAGCAGGGCTTCAGATTTGAACCTAGATCCCTTGGCGAGTGCAGTCTTCTGCTATGCCACCCAAACACCCTAATCTGCTTTATCTTTATTTGTAATTGGTTTGTTAGCTACATGTTAGTAGATGGGATATATTAGGCAGCAAGTAAACATTTAATCTGCAAAGTTTATGTAAATAAACATTTCAGTGAGTTTGACAAGGGCCAAACTGTAACGGCTAAGACAACTCTAATGTGGGGTGTTCCCAGTTTGCAGTGCTCTGTACTTTTGATATCTATCAAAAGTAATTCAAGTAAGGAACAGCGGCAAAAGGGGATCACAATATTAGGAAGGTGGTCATAATGTTATGCCTGATCCATGTAAGTTCATTTTTCATGTATGGTGAAGAGTGATCTTAATCTAAATTTGTGATTGCTTTAGACACAATATTAAAAATGTAGTCCTTAAATATTTGTTTATAATGCTCCACAACAAAATAGTCCATTGTCATGGAAGATTCATGTACAATCATCATTGAGGGTCGAGATCATAGCCAAAGGAATGATTTTCTCAAATGTTCTTGGACAGTCTGGCTTTTTAGGTATATTTTCAAAAAAAAGTACATTATGCAGATCTGACATGTGTGATGACCATGTCAGATACACATTCATGTCTCATTGGTATTTACATATACACATTACTGGCATGAATAGATGTGTTGGGCTGATTTGGCAGACACAGCCACCCAATACCTATCCTCAACAATGACCATAATTTGTGTGGTCTTAAATTCTTGTATCTGGTAGTATGGTTCAAGGCGATTTAAACTTGAATGCTGGTTGATAATGTCTGTGTAAAATTATTTTTGCTGTCAGAATCCCTAACCAATTTCCTTTAAAGTCAAACTTTAATACCCCCCTTTTGTCATAAACACATACGTTGTTTCTCCGCAGTATAATGCAGTGAAGATTCTGTCAGAATTCATGTCACCGAAGGTACGATTCTTCCGATATCACGAATTCTGTTTTACTGGAAATGGGAAGGCACCAGTGGACGAGACTCTAAGTTCAGCATATGAACATATGCTGGCAGGCAGAAGCCATGGTGCATCGGGGTTCTCCATTACAGATGTGCCATTTCACATACAGACGCACAAACCATAGACGTGCTTTACTGATGAAGTCGAGATCTTTAAGGTGTAACCTTGTGAAGGTGTGAGATCTGTTTTGAAAACACACACATCGCTCAGCTGTGATTGGAATGCATGAATTCATTGCTGGAGCAGAATTCAGGCTACACCACAGTCCTTTCCCATCTGTTTGAAGACATCATGGGTGATTACATTTTTTTTCACAATGCAGTAGGACAAGTTTTATGTAAAGATGTATGATCTAGAGAAATAAAATAAAGCAATACATTTAAATAAAAAGAGAATACAAAAAGAAGGACCCAAAGGATCGAGCAGCATGGACAGTCTGGCAGTGGGACTGTGTATGGCATTTGGGGAGTGGTGTCATGGAGCATTGCGCCTCCAAATCAATATTCTCCAACAATGATAAACGTGCGTCCGTTGGAACACAACGGTCATTTGCATGCTTTTATTTCTCCTCCACAACAAAACACGTCTGATCATCAACCATTGATGATTCTGCATTACAGCGTTTGTATTAAGGCACTAAAGTGACATCATATGTGCAACGACGCTGGAATAAACCCGTTATTGTTTACCTCTTGATGTAATTCTTGCCATAGAGGATCTGCTGCAGTAATGTCACCAAGCCGAAAGCGCAGATGAAAATAAAGCACAATGATCGGTTCCCCAGCAAATCTCGATTCGCCGTCGGGTCCGCGTATCCCATCTTTTACAGGTATTAAAATCACGTTATATCGGGAATTATGTTCAGTCCGTCCTGGAGCGCATTTTCCCTCAATCCAAACGCACGCACGACGCCGTTTGGTCTATGCGCCCAAAAAACAGCGTCAGTCACTCCCTTTGTGAATTAGTTAATTGATCTTTTGGTTTTCCCATCTTCCATCTGTAGCTGAAATGGGGAAAAAACGAATCTGTGCATTGAAGGTGAAGAGCGTGTACGGGCTTCGTCTTACAATAAGAGCGCGCACTGGATGCACCGCAGGCTCGTGCACGCCAGTCTCGTGCACTACATTTTCAAACCCTTAATGAATATTCTATAAGTGGCTCTTTTCGTAGTCTTATATTCCTATATGTCGGTTGTAATTCAGAGGTGGGGAAAAACTGGATCGGGGTTTAGAATATGTACTTTGAAGGTGAAGAGCGTGCACGTGGCGCGCACAGAGTTGAAGCGCTGCAATCTCGTGCACGCGCCTCGGACTGGAAGGAAATGAATCCGAGTGAAAATGGAGACAGTGACATTTGAATCGTGTTTTACTACACTGATGAACAGAAATAGCCTACGTCTATTTGGACAAAATAAAGGTCTCTTAAAGCCGTAATGGTCGAAATGTATCGTAGTTTAAGCTTAGCGGTTAAGGTTCTTCATTAGTAATGGAAAGGTCTCTGATTCAAGTGCGGCAGTGATGATAATCTAGGTAGACACGTTATTCCTGGCAGAAAGGCTGGACACCTATACAATTATTGGCGTATTGTGATCCGGATCATTTATTCGGCATAGTTTTTACACTTATCCTGGTGTAAAATGTCCATCCTGATACAACCCTCCTTATTTATCTGGGCTTGGAAGTGGTGCTACAAGGCACCACTTCAATTCAGTGTCTCCAGTTAACCTGGTGGCATTTTTTTTTGGACAGTGGGAGGAAACCGCAGCACCCGGAGGAAACCCATGCAGACACGGGGAGAGCAGGCAAACTCCACACAGAAATGCCCCGGACCACCCCACCTGGGGATCGAAACCAGGACGTTCTTGTCCTAAGGTGACAATGCTACGCAATGGCTCATCTGAAGGGTGATAATTATGCATGACTACTGCTGCTGACCTCCATACCTGACCATGAGATTTGTTACTGCGGCAGGGTTTGCGCCAGACAAAGTGTTTTCCTTGGTGGTTGAAAAGTTTAATTTTGGTCTCATCTGACCAGAGCACCTTCCTCCATACATTTGGGGAGTCTCCCAAATGCCTTTTGGCAAACTCAGAGCAAAATGCAATACAGTGATAAAATGCTGTTAGACTGGGAGGAAAATTTAGGGTTAAAAAATAGGAAATAGGACATTTGCAGAGGTGGAAAGTAACGAATTACATTTACTCGTGCTACTGTAATTGAGTATTTATTTTGTGTAATTGTTCTTAAAGTACATTTTTATTGAAGTATGTTTTGTATTAAGAATGGTAAATCACCTCAATTTAAAGATCATCCACTGCCAAGTAGAAAAACACACGTCTGGGGAAACTGCGGCAGTGAACATGGATTACAGTGGTCTTCAGACAAAAACCCTTTCAAAATCGGGCAAAATGGGCATGGTGGGAGAAGGTAGGCCTATTTATATTCCAATTTTGTCCGCCTTTGTTATGGATTTGTAGTATAACTGTTGTTTACTGGTTTATAAAATTCAGAAATGTAGAATCAAGTTTCTAAGATCCTATCCGAGGTATAACGAGGAATTCTTTGTTGGTAAATTCTTGAGCGCAAGGGTGAAAATATGACACACACACACTGTTGAGTTCACAAGATCTCTAATGTATTAAGGATACACACACATTTATATAGTTGGATTAAGGAGGTCCCCATGGCCTTCAGACATATTACACAGTCATAAGGTGGGTAGGATTTGTAAAAACAAGTCTGTCAAAATGACAAGGCATAACCATATATCAAGACATTCCTTATCGAAACATGTGGAGCCTTCTGTGACTCCCGTCTGCGCTGTCATGTACAAGGTCTTTTAATTGTTTAGAAAGGCCTAAGCTCCTTTTATGAATAACCTCGGCTTAAATCTGGATCTAGATATTCTGTGGTTTATCACACTTCTCACACATCAGTGCAGCGCGTATGCAATGTAGACCAATCTCTAGCCCGAGGTCAAAAGGTTGTTATGCACGCAAACATCCGGGAATTCTCCATCAGTACTCCTTGTCTTCACTGAACCAACATTAATCATTGGAAACAAACAGAATGTACATACAGGATTAGCTTGCTAAATCATTGTGATACATGCATGATACATTACGATACTGTGACGATTATATGCCGATAGAAATGACTATGTTTTGGCCTCCAAAAGAATATACAGGGGTTGGACAATGAAACTGAAACACCTGGTTTTAGACCACAATCATTTATTAGTATGGTGTAGGGCTGGACAATGAAACTGAAACACCTGGTTTTAGACCACAATCATTTATTAGTATGGTGTAGGGCCTCATAATACCTTATACCCCAAAACTCAATATTTAGTTGTGGCTCCTTTGGCCATGATATTCTAATTTTATGACCAGTATATTAAGTGACATTTTGAATATTGTTATTGCAATGTCGAAACCAGCCAAAATCCCAGCCAGTTTCAAATGAAATAGGGAGTATCTGGCAACACAGGCCGATGCAAATAAACATTTAAATTCTTAAAAACAAAATTCAACCATTTGCAGCATGACAAGCTAACACAAGTGCTTGGTTGAGAAAATAACCTGACAGTTGAGTTTTTATGTGTTTAGATGTTTTTATGTTGGGTGCAGAAACCCAGCATTTTAGTGTGTGTTTATTATTGAATTGAGTATGTAATGTGATATGCATGTAAAGTGACTATTAGGTAATATTAAGAATAGTCATTATTATTATGGGCAGCACCTGTGTGGAGTTTGTATGTTCTCCCCGTGTCCAAGTTGGTTTCCTCCACAATTCAAGAGCATGTGGCCAGCATAATCAAAAGGATACATAAAGCAGTGCATTGAAGTCCTGGTCCCAAAGCAGAAGAAATAGAGAGGGTTGTGTCAGGAAGTGCATTCGGTGTAAAAAAGCCAAATGAACAATGTGAATAATTATCTGTGGTGGAGACCCCTAACCGAAAGGAGAGATTATTATTTATATGATAAAGCAGTGATGAAACAGACAATTAATTAAAGAAACAATATGACAAAATAGAGCCGACAAACAGTTCTATAGTTATTTTTTAATATTTGTATAGTTTTATATATTACATATTTATTACAGACTGTAAAATCATCAAGAAAACAAAATGGTACATTGACAGACATTTACATTATGAGGAAAACAAACCATTTACACAAATCTTTTAACCACAACTGAACATGTGGACAGAAAGCCAAGATACAAGATCAGAAAAGCTCCCACACACCTTCAAACATTTATTAGATGGTAGCAGGGGCAGCAAGGACCAGCCTGCTCAAAATACAATCACACATTTGCCATGTTGTTTTATCACACAGAAAATATCGTACAGCTCAGGAATGCTTAACATTTGACCCCTAAGGTCAAGCTGTACTGGTTAAAATCTGCCTCTGCAGTGAATCATTTCATTAAATGTTTAATTATAACATACAGTACATTTAAAAACAAAACAGTTTGCTTTTTAATGTTTAATGTGTTTTGTAAAAAAAAATCTGTATATATAATAATAAAAAAATTCCAGTAAGTGTTAAGGTATCTGTGGTGTAGTAATTCTCCCTCTGATCAGCCCTCATTTCGAAAAGCGGTTCCTTTCACCCATGCTTCCTCTTTACTGATACTGATCCTCCCCATAATTAAAAAGAGAGAGACTGAGGCACTCAGTGTAGCACTCGAATGCATTTTTTTTTCACTAGCATGATACATGTTCACGTGCAGATCAGCTTTGTGAATTGCATTATTCGTCATCATTTGCTCAGATATGGGGGATCCGTGTGCGGGTCCAAGAGCCAATCGTCATTTATGTGGACGATGGAGTTTTGAACTGATGAGTTCGAAATTTCAGCTCAGGTGTGCTTAGTGCACTCCATTATTATATTTCTATATATTTAATGAACTAGCTAGCTGCATAAATGTACGTGTCTAGTCATGAGGTTAAAGTTTATCATTAACCTTTTTTGGCATTGATACTGTGATATTTGGCAAATAAAATTAAAAGCTAACTCCTGAGTGATGCGTTATTTTATTTAATTATTAGCGATTTAACACAATACAGAACATATCTACAATTAAAAGCTTGAAGTAAAATATTGTAATTGTACTAATGTAGTATGTTGTGTGTGGATTTTTTTGGGGGAAAAAACCCCAATCAATAAAAAAGCAACAGTTTTAAACCAAACTTGTACATTGATATGTACATTTTGCATCACAATTTAAAAATATTTCTATTTTTATTGCTGAGAAATAACCTGCCAGTTTTTGATAATTTTTTCAAGGCTATAACTTCTTGTCACCGGAACAATGTAAGCAGCACTTCGATATATATATATATATATATTTTGATGCCAACTTCTTGTCATCAAAAAAATGTAAGTACATTACTGATAACAAGAAGTTGTCTGTCTATATATATATGCATGAATTCACTCATAGAGAAAAGATCAGAATTGTAGAAATACAGGCACTAAAGTCAGTTTTGCTACATGGCACACAACTGATCATTTACAGTGCAGTAAAATGGCACTTTAGTTTTTTTTTTTGTATAAATCATATACATAACACAGCCACTAGTTTAAACCTTCATTGCAAATTTACGTAAACAAAACTGCCTATACTGAAGTCTAGTCTTTAAGGTCAGTCTCATCATGCTATATTGATATTCAGCATTACGGGCAAACATGGGTAAACAGGGGGACACCAGTTTCACCAAAACTGGGCACATAAAACAATTAATCAACTCACTCACACATACAGGTGCAATTTAGAGATACTAGATCTACAGGGATGTTTTTAAAACCAAAGAAAAGCTACCCGGGAATGGAGGTTTGGTTCGTTCTAACCTGTAATAAACTGCATCACTCAAAATGTCCACAAGGTGAAGATCATTGCAAAGCGCCAATTAAAGGACCGTTGGCCACATACTTACAATTATCAGTGTATTGAACCTCCCTGGTGTAAAAGGAAAACTCACAGCAATACAAAAGTTAATTGTGACATACACGAGCCTTAAAGAATGATCATTAATTTTGTTGCCTGAGACATTTCGTCCCTCATCCTCCATTTTTGTTGCATTTTAAAATCATAATCGTGAGTCATTGACGAGACATTAACATTCACAGAGAAATTTGCTATAAAAAATGGCCCAGAAAACTGTTAGTGCAGATAATATTTGCTTTTAGATACACGTCCATTACAGTTACTATACAGGAAAAAAAATCTACTGAAAGTCTGAACACATAGAAGTATCAAATTTTTTTTTCATTTTACTTTTTATTCCTCAATATCTGACTTCTTTTTATTGAGCGTTTAAACAGTGTTTGATACTCAGTGCTACATGAGTAAAAAAAGTGTAGTTCATCTGTTCAAAAAGTAGTTATATCTTCCCAGAAATGTGCATTTGGCTGAGATAATAAAGGATATATTTAATGCTAAGAAGAATTAAAGACAGACGAGAAGTGACCTTCTCCATTAAAAGAAAAAAAAATGAATAAAAAGATAAAATAATGTTTTTAATAGATCAGGGCTTCTGATGTGCAATCTCAGCAATCTGCCATATACCGACCTGTAAAAGAATTGTGCACACACACACACACACACACACACAAAACACAACACACAACACAACACACAACACACACACACTCAGTAATCTGCTCCTGAGGACCCCAGCTGGTGGCTGAGGAGGGTGTAATGCCTAATTTTATACGCAGAGCCACCCTGGGAAACTAAGATCCTTACACAGCCACATCCCTATGTTAAATACTAGCAGGCTGGTGGCCATTTTTTCTGTTGCAGACATTAGCCAATTTTGTCTGCTGCAGGGTGTCTAGTCAACCGAAAGCTCCAGTCAACCGATAGCAGAGACTTGAACCCAGGTTGCTCAGACTCTCTTTGCTGATGTGGAAGTGACTTTTTTTGTGTTGCGCCATTATTGTAGCAATTACTTCAAATTCTTTTTTTCTTTTTTTTTTTTGATTAATCTTTTCATCACTGTTCAGTGAAATACACATTTTACACACTAGGGGGCAGTGAGCACACATGCCCGGAACGGTGGGCAGCCCTAGCCACGCCGCCCAGGGAGCAGTTGAGGTTAGGTGCCTTGCTCAAGGGCACTTCAGTTGTGACCTGTCAGCTCTATGAATCAAACCGGCAACCTTCTGATCACAAGCCCAGTTCCCTAACCACCATTTTAAACACTTTTCAACAGAACCTTTTTATTCAAAGTATAAAATCACAATTTTAGAAATTGAGCAACCTTCTGATTACTTTACTGGAAGCTTGCTATTTACATAACCGGTACAGTTCTTCACAACAAAATGCACTGAGGTCGAGTACACACTAGGGCTGGCTCAATACCACTTTTTCTTTTTCACAAGTCTGATACTGATACCGACACTGCAATTTAATCTGCTGATACTGATGGCAAGGCTATAACATTATTTATTCACTCAAGCAAGCTGAATAGCAGGAATGTGATGGTACAGCTTCTGTATTTAAAAAAATCCCTGTCAAAATATTGTTAAACTGCTACTTGAACAAATTTTTTTTTAAATGATTTTACTTACATTTAAGCTTATGAAGCAATCAGAACTGACACACAGTTGATTGAAAATTTCCCTTATAAAGGTTTTTTTAAAGGATTATTAAGGAGACTAAATCTGTGCCTAAATGGGAAACTGTGTAGTTTGTTTCATTTCATTATGCTAATGGATTAATCAGAGAGACCTCCAATTTGGGACACGATTTATCATTTATAATGTAGGTTTTATTGTGTTTAAACAGCGTTTTTAATTGTGGCAGCAATAAATGTTTTTTAATGCTAAAAGTTTGAGTAGATGGGTATGTTTTCATTTCTGAATGGCTGTTTGATACGAAGTTGTAGATAAGTGGCACATGTTAATGATGTCACCTTATTTAAGTCTTACTTACATCAAGCAACAATATCGGATCAGATTACATGGTTTTTTTTTCCCCTTCCGATATCTGATTCAACGATTTTTGCCAATATCGGCATAACTTACATGCATGTGTAAAGCTGCCAACTATCATTTAGCCAGCAAAGGCCGTAATAAAAGAAGGCCGCTTGTATTAGATCTCAGTATTTGCCCATTTCATTTCAGAGTATTTTTTTTTATTTTGTAATGAACAATGATGATGAGGAATATAAAAAAATATGCAAAGTTAAATATAAATAGAGACAGAAGCTTACCAGTTACAAATCTCTTCTTAATAAGTGAGATTCGATAACCAGTGCTGATCAGTTCCATTTCCACTCCAGACAGCGTGCTACCTTCATTAAAAAACTGAACGGCTAGAGTGGCTGGAATTGAGGGACCATCGGATAGCTCAAACTTTGCCCTTAGGGAGCCAGAACCTGAAACAAGCATACATCAAATTCATATAAATTTAGGTCCAAACCTTTCTAATCAAGTTAATAGATTCTTATTGTTTGAAATGCCAGTGCATTGTATCCACAGCAAAATCCTTTACATTTAATACACCATGCTTTCCTAGTAAAGATCCTAGTAAAGGTCTTATTCAAAACACGGTGAAATAGAGTTCTTAAAATACAATTATTTCATTAAACAGTTCAAAACAAACAAACTAACAGAACTAATAGTAAGATTTAAGAGAACTTACATTAAATCAAATTAAAATATAGATTGTTTTTATTATTATACTTCTTTATAGTTCTGACTTTAGAAGTAACTTAAATAAAAAAAAAATTAAACATCTGATTCATACCTTCATTCTCTGACTTTTCGGAGATATCATTCAGCTTCCATAATGATTTATTCTGGTCCGGATTCCTAAAGAGAAATAGGTGGTGGATTGAATGATTAATTTCGCATTGATTTTATACCAGATGCCCTTCCTGACAGAACCTTCCCTATTAACCTGGGCTTGGGTTACAATTTGAAACAGTGTTTTAAACCAGGGAGTTCAGACTCTCGGCACTGGTGAGCTAGTGGAAAATCCTGCTGCTCCCCCTGGGGGCTTCATGAGATGTAACAGTATTTGATAGTTGTTCGCTCTTTGTTTGCAGCAGTCAGTTTGAGCATGAAAGAAACTCAGACAATGGGCAATTCCCTAGAATAAAACTAACTTGACATTGGTGGTGTCCAACAGGTAGTACAGGAATATTTTCCCATATTGTTTAATTGTTTTTGCAGATAAAGCAAATATATGCATGTCAAATATAGAAACACAAACGTTAGAACACAAGGGGGAGCTTCATCTCGCGTTATTATTACTTTTTCTTCTCAGCACTTGTGTTCGATTTGCCATCTTCATGAAGCAAATATCCGCATATATCCGTGCCTGTGTGTTTATTTCTGGTGGAAGTGAAAAACTTTCTGTTAATTACTTTATTTTTTATCCTGGTGCGGCATGGTGTCTCAGTGGGAAGCACTGTCGCTGCACAGCAAGAAGGTCCTTGGTTCAGTGCTTAAGTGGGGCGGAGTTTGCATGTTCTCACCGTAGTGGTTAGAGAACTGGTGTTCATTAGTGTATGTTTTTCACTGCACAGTGATAAAAAAAGAGTATTCTAAATCTAATACTAAATATATTATTATTGTACGATTACTATTAAAAAAGATTAGGAGCTATAAAAAGATATGTAGTTATGTAAACCAGACTCACCAGATGGCGTTGGGAAGTGCTTGCATGTTCGTGACCCCGCCGCTGACTGGTACCAGAACCTGCACAGTGCTGAGCGGCCCGGGCGGATGCATGGCTTCAGGATTATATCTGTAATCCACTCGCAGATCCGTAGTGCTAGATTCACACTTCCAGTACACTGCTAGGTTCAGTGGGGTTGAATGAATTCCGTTAGTACACACCTGACAGGGAGGACGAAAGGAGGTTAAAAATGCATCCTAACCAAACTCTTTCCGAGTTAGGTTTTGCAGAGAAAAAAAACCCATTGGAAATACAGTAAAACATTTATGCTGATGTATTCTGATTAAGGCCATTTATTGTTTTAATTAATGTGTGAAAATTTTAAATGCAATAAAATAAAAAAACAATTTTTGGTGAGAATATGCTATAACACTGATCTTATTATAATACAATGATCAGAAATTCATAAAAGTTTCAAGATGATGTGGAGATCGGTTTTGAGTTCAATCTGAGCTGCGAACCACCAAACATGCTGGACAGCTGGTGTGAGGTGTCTGTGGTGATATGCTTTGTTTGGTACTCGCCCCTCACACCACTGTGCATGGTGACTAAACATTTCCACTGTAGTTCCGTCAATCAGAAGGCTTTTTTCCATAACTTTTGTGGTTTGTTCAGACGGAATGTTGCAAACTGACATCAAAAGCTTTTTTCCAATCCACACTTCAATGAAAGCCATTTCTAACTGAGCTGTCATAAACAAATACACCATGGAGTCATATTATTATTCAGAGCAAGCCGTGTATGCAACACGGGCAGCGGCTAGACGAGATGGGCGTGACTCGATAAGGTCCAGGTAGGTTTTCACGGGTATCAGAAGCCATGCCAACAGCAGTGCCGTGTATCCCAGAGCTGCTGGTGTGGACGTGGGAGAGGATCCAAAGAGTGAACACAACAGTTAATGTGGTCCTACAGATCCTCAGTTGGGTTCAGTTAAGTACTTTGAGGTATTGGTCATGGTTTCAAACAATGTAAGACATTTCATGCCAAATGTGTCAGTTTATAGCCAAACCTGAGTGCCTTCCACACCTTATAAACCCACCAAGCCAGATCACAGAACGTGATTTTCTTCATGAGATTTATGCTGCAGCCACCACCAGTAGGAATAATAATGACAGTGTATTTACTGTACTTAAGAAGCATAGCCCATCAAGTTCTGACCAAGGATGGAATTTGCTGGAATATTCACTCCTGCATACATTTCTGATTGTTAGTTCATAGTTCTGTTACAAATCACTGATTCCTTAAGGTCATGACTGATGTCTTTTGTCATTTCTTCTTGATAAACCCCATTCAGTACTTCTGCAGGTTATTCATGAGCATTCATACCATTTTTTGAGTTCTTGATAATTGGCAGCATTAAAAAAAATAGCACGTCAAGGCCTTAAAAATAGCAGCTTTTAAAAAAAAAAAAAAAAAAAAAAAACATTTTAAACAAATACTTTAAACACAAAACCACTACGAGTAATATGTAGCACACAGGAAAGAACATAAAAAGAAATAACTTAAATTTACCAAGAATTGTAAAGTGTTTTACATAATAGCACACAGAGTTGTACCAGTGAACCACAATTGTAATCAGAGGTGTCAAAAGTATTCTCATTCATTACTTGGGTAGAAGTATAGATAGTAGGGTTTAAAAAGACTTCTAAAGAAGTTGAAGTATCAAGGCTTCAAAACTACTTAAAGTAGAAAAGTAAAAGTAATGTAAAGGGGGGGGGGGGCATTTTTAGGCTGCAAATGCCTAAAGTGTACTACCTCACCTCCCCCCAAAACCCATTTTTCTAAAAGGCATGACTAATGTTATATATAAATGTTAAAAAATGTGGGATGCATTTGACTACCTGTTTCAGCCACATATATGCCTATTGAAAATGAATGCCTTTTAGCACAATGCAAATATGTTAAAGAACCATATACTGTATGTTTGTGATTTTGCACATTTTTATTCTTTGCATATAGCACAGTTAAAAGAGTACACTTATAAATGGCAAAAACAAATACATAAAAAAAAATCAATTCACATGATTTTTTAAAATGTGTACTGATGACCTAAAACAGGTAATAATAATAACAACAAAACCACAATAATAACAGGAAATAAGCACCTAAAAATACCCTTTGGTTTATGATACTTTTAGAACTAAAAGTTTAAGCTATAGTTCATTCACAACATAAAGCTTAAATGTTTATAGTAGGAAAAGTCACGATTGTTTTTTGTCAGATGAGGTGTGTATGTATTTAAGTGTTTCTTCTGAAGAACTTCTAATGGTTCTAATGAAGAAAAGTCTGTGTCAACAACACACAATGAGTTTTAAATAATCTTAAGATTTCTTTGGTGTTTTCTGTCGGATCTCTGTAATTATCGCTCTCTTTTTATTTTGCGGTCTGCGATATGAGAGCTCGGTTCCGTCCTAAATCACATTTTATTACTGAACATATATATGAATATATGAACATGAATATATATATATATAGTATATATTGAACAATGTGTGCTGTTTCACTGTGTGATTTGTACCGTACCCCTTGGCTTTTTCACGACATGATGACAGCATGATCGCAAAACTCGAGCGAAAGAAAAAGAGCGCGAAACAAGGGTTGGCTGGTTTTCTTAGCTACCAACGTCCTTGCTGGTGCTTAGTTGGGAGATTTTGTCTCTGCCATGGACATCATAATACAGGCTACATGCATTTGCTCTGTCTTTGCTGGAGTGTGACGTCACATGTACAGGTCCGATGGATCGCATACAAAACCAATTGGGAATAATAAACAATTGTTCATACTTCTCATCCAACCACAATCAAATTCACTCTATCAGGATGGTGCGATTTATCTGCATAGGGTTTTATTAACAAGGATAAGCCGGAATGAAAACAAGCCAAATTTATTGTAACAAGAAAATGTAAGGAGTAGAAGTAAAAAGTCAGCTGAAAAATAATTACTCCACTAAAGTATAGATGACCAAAAAATCTACTTAAGTAAGGTAATTTTATATATATATATAATTTTATGATCAGCACCTGTATGT
>JAYDZG010000028.1:4837370-4848586 GCA_034509265.1 Microcambeva bendego | reverse complement strand
CTACTCCACTATCATTGCCGAAATACTTCATGGATCGATGATCCATCAAGTGATCGAGAGTCGGCTGCGACTAATCGAATAATCATCATATAAGACATTAAAAAGGTTAGGTAAGTGGGTGATTTGGGAGGTCTGGCACAGATTGGTTCTATTTACATTATGGGAAAAACATAACCTATGAACATTTTGACTTAAGAACAGTCCTTCAAAACCAATTCTATGAATCAAACAATACCGCACATGTATTCGTGTTTTACCTCTCCAATCTGTCTGTGGGCCTCTTCAATAAAGTGTGAATATGCCTGGATGATTTCCTTCATGTGCAAGATGTGGCTCTGCTCAATGTCCTGAAACTTCTGCTCACACAAGTACAAACACACTTAATAGGTGATATAGCGAAACGACTAATACTGACACATTCCCCCTCCTCGCATATGTAATCTTTTAACCTGCAGGCAGAGAGTTTATACGCAGATCAGCTTTGTGTATGTAATCCTTATTATTCCTCGACTGTGTGTGATATCAGTCGGCCAGCTGAGGTCGTGATTAATTCAGTAAGGAGGAGGCCCTGTCTGGCTTAGCCCACTG
Source organism: Microcambeva bendego (assembly GCA_034509265.1). NCBI lineage: Eukaryota > Metazoa > Chordata > Actinopteri > Siluriformes > Trichomycteridae > Microcambeva > Microcambeva bendego. The sequence continues at coordinate 4,847,998 of JAYDZG010000028.1, read as the reverse complement.
TGTGGTCTTGTTGGCGCCCAGCACAGTCGGATGGCAGAGGTCCAATGGTGAAAGCTTGGAGCTTGAGGCACGAATCAGTGATCTAATTTAAGGGCTATTTGATCAAGGAAGACAGTGATGAAGTGCTGCGTCAAATGACCTTGCCTTCACAACCACCTGACCTAAACCCAATTCATTTACATTACATTTTCTGCATTTACAGTACAGTTACAGTCTGTGCAATGATGATTAAGGGCCTTGCTCAGGGGCCCAAAATAAGCAACCTAGCAGTGGTGAGATTAGAACAGGCGACCTTTGGATTACTACTCCTGTATCCAAAAACACTAAGCTACGACTGGCAATTCAGATGGTTTGGACCTCAAAGTGAAGGAAAACAGTGAACAAGTGCTCGATACCTCTGGGAAGACTGTTGGAAAACCCTTTTAGGTGGCTACAACATGAAGCTGATTAAGATAATTCCAAGAAGACCAAGTGCAATCAAGAGAAATGTGGCTACTTTGAAGAATCTAAAACATAAAACTTTCTGGTTTGTTTAACACGTTTTGTTTACTACATAATTCCATAGGCGTTCCTTCACAATTTGCATGTCTTCAGGGGTAAAATAAAACCCTTGAATGAGAAGCTGTGTCCAAACTTTGTTTAATCAGATTCATAGCTTCTTATTCCTGTTCCTATCTGATGCATGTGTGGTGTGGTAATAAGAAGACAATGTGTCTTTTGTTGTCTGCGATTGTGGTAAAGCCACTATTTGGGTGGTCAGTAAACACCCAAACTAAACTGAGAATGTGTGTGTCTGTGTGTGTACAGACAGACATGGCAAGATAAAGGTTAAAACAAACCAGACAATGTGACTACAGAAACATGTTTGTCAGCATGTCTGATTTTCATGTAAGATAAATCAAATGGTTTTAAGACAGGATGGTGCAATTAAGGATACACACACACATACCTGGGCGGTTTCACTCATCCTTTGTTCAAATTCTGTCTTTGTGCTGGTGTATTTCTCCACATAGCACTTGTACACCTCTGTGGCTTTCTTAACCTTCACTCCAGCCTGTCAAAACATAAAAAATTGTTTCAAAATTCCATTTAAGACATGCATTGAGAAATGACATATCTCTCCATACTCAAATACAAGCTACCTAGCAATGTAAACATCATTTCAGACTTAAACATATATCAAATGACTTAAAATGTATACTTTCTAAACAATAATAGGACATAAACACCCAAGTCGCCTTTAGTTTGTGCAGCTTTCAAAACTTAAAGTATAAGCTACAGTTCATGCACAACATAAAACTTTAATGTTTCAGAGGAGGGAAAAAGGTTTTGTCAGGATTGTTTCTGTCGAATGAGGTCAATTTGGCGTGTGTGACTGTAAATAAGCGTTTCTTTCGAAAAGCAGGCGTGGTGGTTATAATGAAGAAAAGTCTGTATCAACAACATACAATGAGTTTGCACTGTAGTTTTAAATAATCTTAAACTTTCATTAGTTGGAGGCTTGACAGTTTATATCTCCGTGCTGCCAATTGGCTGCTGCAGCGTCATATCGTCACCATCATCATCTTCAATCAGTATCATTCATTATAACTGAGTACTCAAACACTTTACTGTCTTTTAATCCAACGACATTATTACTGTATTTAAACAACAACAAATACCATGCTTGCATGAATTACAGGACATAGAGGTCACATCTCTATTTTACATTCTAGCAGTGCTTTACATTCATTATAAGTAATGTATTAAGATGAGTTTGAAATAAAATTTGGGCCATTTAAAGACATTTTTAGCTACACCCATAATGCACGGTTTTACACAATTCCCGGCTGCGCTATAAATGTAACTCCCACGAATTTCAGTGGTTTATAGCATCACTAATTCATTTTTATCTTTTGTGCCATCTGGAAGTGACAGTTATCTATGTAAGTACTTTATCTAGTTCTCTTGGAGTGGCTCCTTCTTTGCGCATGCGTTCCTGTTCCAGCGTTTTGCTGTTGTAGTTCTCTTTGCTTTTCTGTAGTGACTGGATGACAGTCTGAATGTTCTGTACGGCCTCCAGTGTGGATGCAACTTCCTCTTTGGTCTGAAAAATAATGAAACAACAAAATATTCAAAAGTCAGGTCACTTTTTGTTTACTACTTATAGCAACGTTTTAGTTTTTGTATGACTGGGACTTTGGTGGTTTCTTCTACAATCATAAGTAGTGCAGTGACATGTAGTGAGGCCCTTCTAACACTTCAGATAGATAAATAAAATAAAGCAATTCTATTTAAATAACTGCCATTCAAACTGCTTCTTTCATTTGTTTGCCATTTATTTGTCTGAGAGTGATACTAACCAATCAGAACTGCTCATTAGAAGGGTAAGACTCCTGAAGTAGATGATTTACTTTCCCCCTTCTGAGGAGATTATGAAGGGTTCTGTCATGTAAATATATTAGCAAACTGACAGGAAATCTGACAAATTAAATGTAAGATTTTCTCTAGGGAAGGTGGGCTCATAGAGATCAGCGCCTTCTCACAGGTATTTTTCAATTCTCATGTATTATTGATTAAAAACAAAAAAAATGTGCTATATGTCTGCATGCCGGGCTAGTTAACTAGTTAACCTCGAATGGCGACTTCAAAAGATCGATGAGGCGAATCTAATAAAAAGCCTACCATTCCATTAGAAAATCGGTTCGGTTGTGTAAGACAAAAAGTTCTGTACCTAGTTTCTGTAATGTACTTTATCTTCAAACAGTGAATAGGAAGCACAGTGCTGTTCTTTGTAGTTTGACCAGCTGCAAATGCATACATGCTGCTTTCATATTAGTTTAAGTGTGGTTTTTTAAGCAATAAAACACTCAAGGTGTAATCATGAATGACATCACGGCTCTGATTTGGTTCAGCTCATTCCATTTGCAACTGTAGCCGAATGTACAGTGTTTAAAGAATCTGAATTTGATGAGTGTTTGCAGTCACACCAAACGGTCTGCAGGTGAAATATTATCTGAAAGTGAACAGTTTGATTAGTTTCTCGTTTTGTGCAAACACAAAACAACTAGTGTTTTTTAGAACATAATCTGTGCTGTTAGTGGCAATGCGTCACTCGTTACTAGTCAACATACGGGGGGTGGATTAAGGCTGGCAGAAGGGGTACCCACCATAGACACCGCACACCAGTAAATAACCTGACTTATAAGTGACTCGTTAGAATAATATCTATTTACATAGCTGCCCTTGTAAACTATAGGACAGCAAAGCAGCTCATTAGGTTTTCAACACACCCAATATATTATGAAAGCTTATTAGGAAATAAGCTTTCACTGGATTTTAGTTATGGGGCTAATGTCAGTTGCTATACCAAAAACATCGAAGCAAACAGGACACCGAAATATTTAAAGTTGTCCACTTTCCTTCGACAACAGAGCAGTAGTACAGCAGAGTCGTAAATTAAGATCCTTTTGAAATATACTATGTGATTGATTACTCCTTGCTTACTGCAATTGTAGGATTTTTTTATTGGATAAAAACAAGAAGAAAAGAACCTCAAATGACTATTCTATGTACTTATGACAGTAGAATAAGCCCCAGACACAAAAATTCAGAGTTATAAAAATAAATAAAACATATCTTGAATTACCATCAGAACCTTAAAAAAAACCACCAAATTACCTGGCTCTAATAGACAGACAAGGAATACCTTTTTATGTGCCTTGGTCTGTTCGTCTGCATACTTCTGCACTTCTTTGATGAGCTCTTGGAGTTTACGCACCAGCTCCATGTGACACAAAGCAAGTTTTTCTGTCGACACCTTGAATACATCCCAGACGGGGGCAAATGTTCTGTAAGAGAGATAGAGAGACCTAAAGAAACTTAACTACATTTAAAACCTACACATACATACAGACAAACAGGTACTGATCCAATACGGCAGATATTGGCCCAGATATTGGAAGGAGGAAAAAAAAAAGTGAAATGCGATATTGTTGTTTATTGTAAACAACCCTTGATGTAGATAAGCCCATTGTTTGAGCGCAAAGCAAATAATGCACAAAAATATGTTCCAGCAGAGCGTTGTTTATTACCAGCTCAGTCGGCTACTGTTGTTGCAAGTGAGCCTTGTGGACATCATTACACAAATAAAAACACTGTTTAAACACAAGAAGTCACAGTGGAAATCACGTATGTACATAAAACCCATGTCAGGAATAACTAATCACTCAATTAAGAAAACTTATCTTGTCCAAACTTGGAGATCTCTCTGATTAATTCATTAGTGTTATGAAATGAAACAAATAACACAGTTTCCCATTCAGCCCATGATTTAGTCCTGTTCAAAATCCAGCAGGTTTGTTTAATAATGCTTTGGTTTTTAATCATCTTAAAACGTGATGGAACGTTATACCAGAGTTCTAACAGAATTCTCCAGCCTTAAACATGGAACCCTCCAACCCACACCCAGATGACCCTTGGGCCCTCGAACATCAGTTAGGCCAACATACCAGACTGGACCAAGAACAACACCTGCTCCATACACTCGTTGTAGCCAACCAACATCTTCTGGTTCAGCTGGGTGAAATAGCATGCCACATTAACACGCCACCTCCCCAGGACCCAAACCAGGGTCCCAACGCATCTCTGCCCAATTCCTCGGTCTCACCATGCACCCCGAGTCCTACCATGGCAATCTGGACAAATGTGGGGGGTTTCTCCCCTGGTGCTCAAACTAGTGTGCCTTACTCCCGAGGAATGGAATTGCAGATTTTAATCTGCTGCCTGTTTCTATTGTCAAGGAATCTGGCCACCTCCATCATCAATGCTCTTCTTGACCAAAAGATAGAGGGTCTGACAATAGGTTTGGGCTTTGTCAGGCAACACTCACAAATCCCCTGGATATCATTTACTTCAACCATACACCATTTCCATCCCTGGTCATAAGGGGCGATCTGTAACCTTATCGATCAAGGACTGGTTGAACAGATCAGCTGCCCCCTGTAACCTCTTGAAGCGCCCGTTAATGCCCTAGTCCTGGACGGTCACTGCCAAGACCATATTACATACCGCACTGCACCCATCATCCTAGTGCTGGCCAGCAACCATAAAGACCCGCTAACGTTTGTGCTCATTGACTCTCCCCAGGCCCCTATTGTGCTGGGACTCTCCTGGCAGCAATGGCAGATGCACGATTGGAGTGATCATTGTCTCCATTACCTCCGCTGACTCTGTTGACACACCTATCCAAGAACCAGACCTTTGCAGGGTCCCCAGCCCGTACCATGAATATCGGAACATTTTTAATAAGGACCAAGCCAGTTCCTTGCCCCCTCACAGACCATATGATTGTGCTATTGACCCGTTACCCGGAGCGCCCTTGCCCAAAAGCCACCTGTTCCACCTATCTTGACCCGAAAGTAAGGCCATGGAAAAGTATATCTCTGAAAGTTTGTATTCATCTACTTAGACAACATACTTGTTTTTTCGCACACATTAGAAGAGCATGTTTCCCATGTCCGCCAGGTCCTGTCCCGCCTTCTTTTAAATCTGTTTTTTGAGAAACCTGAAAAATGCAAATTCCACCGTGATACCGTAATTTTTCTGGGTTTTTCCTCATTTCCTCCTGGGAGATCCAGGCAGACCCAGGAAAGATTCAGGCAGTTCATGAGTGGTCTCCACCTCAGCCCCCATCCTCACTCAACTGGACCCTAGCGGTCAGTTCATAGTCGAGGTCGACACCTCGAACTCGGGGGGGTCAAAGCCGCACTTTCCCAAAGCAACAAGCTTCACCCCTGTGTGTTCTTCTCCCGAAAGCTATCCCGCAGTCCTCCAATGATGGCAAAGCTCGCCACCCAGGTCACCGCTGAACCGAGACCCTCCTTTATCATCATTTCTGCTGGCCAACACTCTCCGCCGACACCCATGAGTTCGTCGCCACCTGTCCCATTTGCGCTCGTGGTAAGGTTTCCCAGCAGCCTCCTGCCTTCTGGTTCCACTGACCATCCCCGGACGGCCATGGTCCCATATCGCCTTGGATTTGCTGGAATCGAAGGGAAAGAAAGTAATTTTGACGACCGTTTCTCCAAGACGGTTCGGCCCGTGGCCCTCTCCAAACGCCCGTCCATTGGAAACTGCCCAAATCCTTTTTGATCACGTGTTCAATATCCACAATATTCACACAGATATAGTATCTGATCACTGTCCATATTTCGTCTCCCAGGTGTGAAAAGCGTTCTGCAAAGCCTTGGGGGCCATGGCTAGCCTCTCTTCAGGCTTCCACCCACAGTTCAATGGGTAGTGTGTGCGAGTGAACCAGGAGATCAAAGCCATGCTACGGTGCATAGTGGCGGATCGTCCCACGTGGCGGAGCGAGTTTCTGGGTTGGGTGGCTTGCGGCCAAGAATATTCCCCTCCACACACGCTCCCGCAAACTGGCACCATGATATATTGGACCCTACACCGCTGAAAGGGACATCAACCCGTCCGCTGTCTGGCTCAACCTTCCGTGCCACATGCGCATCCACCCCCCTTTTCATGTGTCTCAGATAAAACTGGTTCATCAGTCCCCCCCCATGCAGCAGTTTAGCAGAACTGTGATGATGTAGTTTCAGTTATTTAAGTATATTTGTTTCACACTGAGCATTGTTCTTTAGTCAAGTCAATTTTATTTGTATAGCGTTTTTTTCAATAGACATTATCACAAAGCAGCTTTACAGTTTAGGACCACCAGACCAAAAAAAGAAAGAAAAAGAAAAAGATAACTAGATTATCCATTGTGAATTGAGACATGGATCACTGCTTAGTTGTTTATTGACCCTAAATTGACTTGGTACAGAAAACACTGAGGATATCAGAAAGTTACCTTCTCTCTTGTTCTTCACCCGATAAATTGTAGCCTATTTTAACGATCAAAATATATTTGGACTGCTACTTCTTTATGGAATGATGACAGATGGTATACATTAATTTACTTTGTTCATTTAAAAATTAAATCAGCTTAAAATGCGTTCACAAACACTCCCCATGCGAAATAACTCTTGATCTTTAACAGGATCAGAATTCTTAATTGTCTTAAAGCAAACTGACAAGTACAACTAACCTAATATATGAGTCGATATTTATTTATTTTATAAATTACAAGGAAAATGTTACTGTAGACCTGTAAAAAAACTAAATGTATTTAATAACCCCCAAACTGATAATATTCAGACAATGACACTGACGTATGTGCTCACAGACACACACACAGACACACACACAGACACACACACAGACACACACACAGACAGACAGAGAGACAGACAGACAGACAGACAGACAGACAGACACACACACACACACACACACACACAGACACACACACACACACACACTTACCCCAACTGAGAGAAGTTGCCGGCAAACTTGGCCAGTTTGGTCATTGATTTGGAGTAGGTGTCCTCAATTGTAGCCCTGCAGACAAAGTAAAATGCAGATTAAACATGAAGCTTTCAAATCATTCCAGTTCCTCCTGGCTTATTCACCTAACTGATGTATGCTCGAGGCATGCTATAAAAACTAAAGAGTAAATCAGCATAGTTTACAGTGGAATAAATTCATATATACAAACAAACAAACAGAACAACAATCTAACTAGACTCACCACACAGCAAGTTTCCAATAATTAAAATGAAGAATGTAGCAACATTTGCTCACATATACAGATGTGTTGCTATTAGGGATAACCACAAGATGATGCACTATGGGGAAAATATGTTACAACAAGCTACAGGGAATATTTTAGTTATATTACATTATTAACAAACATAAATAAATAATTGATTATGTTGTGCAGACACAGGCATAGAGTTTTTTTTTTATTTAATTATTTTTAAAGGCAGATCCTATTTGCACCTTGGTGGAAGAAGCAATTTATTTTATTCAATCACTCAATCACTCACAGTCTCACAGTCAATCACTCTGTAATGTGATAAAAAAAAATACAATTTGTTAAATATAAACCAAATAGAAAAAGGAAACGAAAATGTGCAAAAGGTTTAAGTTGAATTTATAAGAATAAAAATACTAATATACAGACAGCAAAAAAGGCATTGTGCTCATGAGAATATAGACTAACAATGTGATATAACAGCTACATAAACAAAAACAACTAAGCTTTAAATGTCAAAAAGTGCTGAAAAGTAACCACATATATAAATATACAAAAACAAAACATATGAATGTATTTATGCATAAAAATAATTATCTCTGGTTTGAGTACAAATAGCTGTACTGTGCTCAATTACCGAGAAAATATAGATTACAAAAAATATATAGATTACAAAAAAAATTAATAACAGATTTATATAAAACATTTAAATATGCAAAACAATAAAATTACAATAAAATTAGGTAAAATATATTGAGGAAAATAGTGCAAATATTAATAATAAAAATGGTGATATTTCCAGCAATAAAAGTAGACAGACTGTAGACATTTCTTTCCAAAAAGTACAGCCAATTTTCTGTTACTTGTGCCGTCCTACGTGCGTGTATGTGTGTGTGCTGTGCGTGCGTGTGTGTGTGCGTGTGTGTGTGTGTGTGTGTGTGTGTGTGTGTGTGTAAACAAACTGAGTTACTGAAACCAAAAACAAATTAACTGCATGAGAAAATACTGTACTTGGCAATAAATCTGATTCTGTTGACATTGTGGCAGTCTCACCACAAGGAGGCGCCATAAACACAGTGCAGTCCGACCTGGGTCCTGACAGACAACCTCAAAAAGACTAAAATGATATTACAGAAAACATCTAGATCTCAGAGAAACAAACACACGTTTACATTAGGAAACCAGGAAATTTAACAAACATAACAACAACAATAATTGAGACAAACTATTAAAGACCCTGCCCACAGACTTCTGTAAAAGCATCCTAAAGGTGCACAGACATATAACGGACAATGCGCCAATTTAGAGCGCTGCACTCTCAATACAGAAAAAAATGAAGCTGCACTTTCACACAGTGTAGCAGGTACCAACACATCCACTCCCAAATTTAAATCATATCATCTCTAAGTTTAGCTCCCCCAGACCCTAACAAACTGCACCACCTACTGGGGGAGCACAGAGAGACCAACACAAAGCAGCACACTACACCCACTATTTTATTACTACCTCATTATTGTTAATATTTCCATTTGTATTACTTATATATATATATATATATACGAGGTCCAGTTTGAAGTCTCCACAGTCAGTGATGGTTTGGCCATGTGCCATGCCATCTGCTGGTCTTGGTCCATTGTGTTTTCTGAAATCCAAGGTCAACGCAGCCTGTTTTTAATTGGCCAGCAAACTCGCCTGGACTTAACCCCCATAGATTTTGTTTTGAAGATTTATAGTGAAGAGGAAGATGCAATACGCCAGAAGAGCTGAAGGCCAAAGGAGCCCCAACTAAATATTGAGTGCTGTCCATGCTCATACTTTTCAGTTGGCCAACATTTCTAAAAAAGTTTTTTTCTTTTTTTTGTATTGGTCTTAAGTAATATTCTAATTTTCTGAGTTCATGATAGTAATCATCAAAATTAAAAGAAATAAACATTTGAAATATACCAGTCTGTGTGTAATGGATGAATATAATATAGATGTTTCCCTTTTTTAATGGAATTACTGACATAAATCAACTATATAAACTATTGTGTTAGAATTATTATTGTAGTTTTTCTGTCACTGAGCTTTGACAATACTGATGTACTTATTTGTCAATAAAGCTTTGTTTGAGTTTTTGTGTGAGCATGTTAAAACTGCCCGGTGAACTGCTGTAACAAGGAAACAAATGCCTTGTATGTGTTCATGTAGACCTTGGTGAGTTTAAAAACCTAGGGAGCTGCCTTGCTGTCTTACCACCTTCACATGGAACTATCTAAGTAAAAAGATTTGTGAAAGACCTTTGCCTAATAAGGTGTGTTCACATCGTGCCATTCAAACCAATGGTATGAGCTGACACAACGAGCTGGCCAGCTCGTACACGTTTATACAAATCAAACATCAATAATTGTTTATTTACATTTGAAAAGGACTTGGCCCTGCAATGCTACCTGTGTAGAAAGTGAAATAGGGTCACTTGGTCCTGTCACTCCATGGTTGTGATGAAGGTTCTCACTGTGGCTGGTCTTTCAGTCTTGCTTTTCTCTTTTGACCTAGCTTTTGAGTAAAGCATTTCTGATGTCATGTACTTTATCATGTAGTTTACCTTTTCTGACTGCTAGAAAACAAAATCCCAGGAACGACAGACTCAAACCCCAAACAACTACATCATGGTCAATGTCACTCGGATCATACTTTTTACTTTTCCCTTTCTGAGAAATATGAACATTAGGAACTAACTGACTGAGGCAATCTGTCTGTATAGTTGGCTGATTAAATACACAGAAAAAAACAGCCACCAAAGCACTTGTGTATCTGATCACCTGTGTACGGAAATCATCAGGATGTTTTGCATCACATCCCAGTATAAAGCTAAAACCGTCTAAGCTGTTTAGGTCTATAGGGTGAGTGAAAAGTCCTAGAACACCCTTTTATTTCCGAAACAAAAGGGACAATAAACCAATTTTTCCATTATTCCAATATGGCGGCTTTCAATATACAGGGTGGGCCATTTATAAGA
>JAYDZG010000028.1:4813635-4824196 GCA_034509265.1 Microcambeva bendego | reverse complement strand
TAGCATGTCTTTGGACTGTGGGAGGAAACCCACACGGACACGGGGAGAACATGCAAACTCCACACAGAAAGGACCGACATCGCCCCACCCGGGGATTGAACCCAGGATCTTCTTGCTGTGAGGCGACAGTGCTACCCACTAAGCCACATATTTTGTATTGCAACAGGAGTACTCACATTTTGGATTAACCAAGAGCACTGTAGTTTGTGATTAATAAAAATAATCCTCAAAATAAAAGGATTAATAATAATAATAATTTCATAATAATTGCGCACACAGTGTAATAACACAACAAAACAGTCTATCCGCCAAGTTTTAGAATAAAACTCAGCAAACTTGAACTTTTAGAGTTCAACATGTGCAAAGTCATGCTGGCAGAGGCAGCAGAAGTACACAAGTTTCATACATACAAATTCTAGTAATCTGGTAAAATAATTACTCAATTAAAAGTTGAAGTATGTGTACTCAAAAAGAAATATACAAATACACCACCATCATGTACTTTAAGTAAAAAAAATACGTTTTTTATTACTTTTACAAAAAATCTATTTAAATTCAGTTTTGTGACCAGAATATCTCCTTTTAAGCTGAAGCACATAACACAAATCTATTAATCAAAAGCATATTTATATCTATTTATTACACACTAAAACAGGAATTGTAACATTTTACATTTTCAAAACATTTAGCTTAATGTGCTTAATTTAGCTTCTTATGAATTATATTATTTTACCATATTACAGTGTTTACAGTAATCTTTATTTTTTTCCTAAATGCAATTTTATATATTTACAGTGTTTGTCTGCCCAACTAATGAAAACAAATTCAATCTCCCAGATTCCCAGTAAAAACTGTGAAACTAATAATTCATTCACTAAGTTGTCACTTGAACATGTATTGCTAATCAGGAGAGATATTTAAATTCCACCCCAACACCCCAAAGATAAGTAATGTGTGAAATGAACACATCTTTACTATATATAAGAACACAGTCCTGATTTGATTCCACTGGATTTGTTAGAAAAGTTTCATTTCACATCTAAATAAAGAGATAAAATAAGTAACCAGTCTGTTTTGAAAATGTAGTGAGTAAAAAGTAGATTTCTGTTTTGAAATGTAATGGGTAGAAGTAAAAAGTATTAAGTGACATAAATACTCAAGTAATTTACAGATACCTAAAAAAAACTACTGGAGTACAATAACAAAATGTATTGTTCTTTACTACCTCGGATGCTTAGACATGCATACAAGGTCATAAATATTGACACATGGAGAATTCCCACAAATATTTTATTTAATTAATTTAAGCTGTTACAACTGAATAATTGAACAACCAAAGAACTACAGGCTGCACCAGAGACATGAGATTTGAATATTCTGTCAGCTTTTTTTCAATTATGAATGAAACACCTGTCTCCAGTGTTCTTGCAGACAGTTTCTTTGTGCTTGTCTGCGTACTCATGTTCACAGTGTAGGTTACAAAGAGAAAAATGTGAAAATGACACAAACTGGATACTTATCAATGAAAACTTTCTAGATTAGCAGTGCTTTAACTGGGCTGAAATGTAGCTATGGCAACAGACAGCATATTACACAAATTGTGGCCACATTATAGTGGTGATCATTGTAGTGGCCACCTCTGCTTTAAAATATTGTGGCTTTTTTTCAAATATGAAAAGCTGCAATGAAACAATACACTTTATTTAATGGGCTACTCCCTAGTTCCATTTGGCAACTGCTATTTCACCATCATAATACTGCAATATCAGACTAGTGTCTAGATCCATTGTCTAATTTGAACATGGAGTTTCCCCACTCTGTGATGCTCTGAAATGTAGATATAGACAAGGCTTCACTGATATTATATGGTTTCATTCTAACAACAGTGGTCTCAGAGTCCTCCGACTGGTGGTCCTCCTTCGCCCTTCTTCAAGAACAGCCAGAAACCTTTTTTTCCCGGCAGGTGTTCGGCATAAAAAGTGGTCAAGGCCCTGGATATTCACCTGACCCGTCTGCTGTAGTTGCCTCACCAAATGCTCCACTTGCAACTTCCAAGGTCCCTCTCGACTTCTTTCTTTTAACACATCTAACTAAAATGAAGACAGTTTAAAAATGCATATTGTTCCATTACTTTTACTTTAATGAAATGAACAATACCAAATCAGAAAAACCTGGGTCAGATAAACGGAAAAAATAAATAAGCATTTATCGCTTTGTAATGCGGTCATTACTTTCACCACACTTAAAAGATATTTTCGCATGGCAAGTGATTTAGCGTTTCAGCTTTTATTTTGTCCCATTCTTCAATCACGTGTTGCGTTTTCTGTTTATTTACACACTCACTGCTGGGGACAGGCTAGGACTGCAGGCAGGCCAGGACTGCAGGCAGGCCAGTACCCATACTCTTTACTTCCACAGCTACACTTCTGTAATGTGTGCAGCATGTGGTTTTGCATGAACTTGTTGAAAAATGCTGTACATCCCTGGAAAAGATGATGCCTTGAAGGTAGCATATGTTGCTCTAAGATCTCAATGTACTTCTCTAAATTAATGATGCCATAACCGCCTTTTTTATCCCAAAATATGCTGAATGTTGATTTATCTGACCAAAAAACACATTTCCACTGTGTGATGGTCCATCCTAGATGCCTCCGAACCCAGAAAGACAATACTTCTGGACATAATTACTGTACAAAAAAAAAAGGAAATATGTTGAAGTTTTAAGTGGTATTTGTGCCTGTAATGATGTATAGTAGTGCTTGACAAAGGTTTGCCAATGTAATCCCTTGCCCATGTGGTTGAATCAGCTATCGTAGAGCTGAGTTCTTGATGCCCCAAAATTCCCCTTGTCTCAACATTATTTTTCAACAGAATGAGTTGCAGGCTTGAAATGCAGGAATGAAGGTATGTAAACACATGATTTTTCTGATTTGGTGTTGTAGTATTCAGTCACCAAGTATGTAAGTAATTCATTTTACTGTTTGAAAAATGTTCAAAGAATTGTGAATTGCCAAGTTAGAATGCATATTACACATTACCAAACATTATCAAACAGTATCAATATCAGCGCATACCACTTCTTGACAGAAGTCTGGCTTTTTTACAAGTGCCGAACTATTGGACACCATGGCTGTTCTGAGGATGGAGACCACATTTTTAATCGATCCTGCTCTTGCCAACAAAAGTACCTAAACACAGTCAAAAAAAATAAATGAGAATGATGCAACATCTTGAGCTTACTTACAACTTTGTATAAAAGCACAGAAAGATTAACTTACTCTTAGGTTTTGGCATAGTCTGCTGTCTGTGTTCATGATCTGAGAATATATACTTTGTGCTTGCTCAACATCATCCTAAAACACAACAAAAAGTAACATACCTAGTTTATGAATGTACATTCCAATACACATCTTCATTTTCTAAAATCGATAGAAAACCTACAAACATGAACAGCTTAATTCTGGGAGACAGTGGTAGCCTAGTGTCAAGAGCTTTGAGACTTTGAATCCCAGTTCTGGAATGTTGTTGAGCCAGTTGTTGAGCACTCCGTTTCAGGGCCATCATAAAATGGCTGACCCTGCACTCTGACCCAAGCTTTAAAACAAGCTGGAATAGGCGAAGAAGAAAAAACAGGGTACTGTACACCTGTTTAAATATACAAGATAAATAAAGGCACTCTGAAAAATGTTTAACCAACATTGATTGACTTGGCTTTATCCTGTTGAATGAACAGACCAATAATAGGTTAGCAAGATGGTCAAGAAATTAAGGACCAATTTTTCAAGTTTCCAATTTGGTTAGTGCGTGTTTGGTTAGTGCGCCCAGTTCATGCTACACAACTTTTAATTTGATCAGCTCTCATTACAGTTAACACTACATGTCTCTTGTAATCTGGAGTCTTTTAAGTCGGTCGTTTTCACACTACTTGAGTGATCGCTGATTGGGGATTTTACAATACAGGAGGAAGCACATAGGAGTCAATCCGGTCTCCCAAACTACATTTTGTCACAAAAATACACACAACGAGTGATGAGGGGTTTAATGATACCATGTCCAAAAATGCACACCAACAATGTGATCACAGTGGTTAAATTCAAAGTTATTAATTACTTAATAAATTAAAATGTGTGGGGGTGGATTGGGCTACGTTACCAGCTGGATTTGTCTTTTTTGTTCTCTGTAGTAGTTTAATAAATATTTTTTGGTATTACGGTTCGGCATGGATGATAAAGTCACAAATACTGTGAAGCTTGTGTGCATACAGCTCTAAGGCGAGAAAATTAGGAACAGGAATGTGGCTGAGATTGCAAGAGCCTGAATGAATACAATCATCAACTGTCATTCTGGAACCTTTAACAAAACACTGAAATCTATTTCAGCATGGATCCAAAGCTGCAGACCAACCTGCTGAAGAGCAAAAGCAACTGCGATGCAATAAGCATGTCTAGGGATGACACTGCCCGTGGTCTGACCCTCCTCCAACAGGCCCAAGCAGATCTGGTACGACTTTGGGGTATTCTAGTGGTCCCAGTAAACAGGAAGAAAAAGGGAATTTTTACAAATGATACATTTACGCTCATCATAAACTGTAGAAAAGTTCAGAATTATCTATACTACATTGGCTTTACTTAAACTTTATCATCGAAAAGAGCACAAATTAAAAATATCTCATACTAATTTGTAGCAGGTTGCAAAGGCCAGTGTGAATGTGTCCTTGTTGAAAGCCACACTTTGTGTTTTCATTTCTTTCACAAGATTCAGGGCACCTTTAATACATAGAAAAATATTTGACAGGTTAAATAATTTGCTAAAAATGTACAAAGTAAAGTTTATTTTCCATTAAAAAAGCATTACCTTCAAAGCGTTCTTTGGTAAAAAGCAAATCAATAGCAATGTTAAAAGATGTGCAGTCCTGAAAAAAACCTTTAAGCCGCTTAAAAGGGGAAAAAAAAAGCAAACAAGCATTCATCGATTTTTTTTTTTACAATAGTACATAAGTAAAAACACAATAATATGCCCAATGGCATAAGGTAGCTGAATTCAAGAATGATGAAAACAGTTTATTTTTTTTATTTTTTTTGTGGAGTGGGGGTACGACACAGGTTTTTTAAATACCTATTTTTTGTCTAATCATTTACATTTACAGTGTTTAGCAGATGCCTTTTATCCAAAGTGACAGTGCAGTTACAGTATACAGGTTGAGCAATCAGGGTTAAGGGTCTTGCTCAAGGGCCAAACAGCAGCAACCTAGAAGTGGTGAGATTGGTGTCCTTCAGATTACTACTCCTGTACCATAACAACTAGGCTACAGCTGGCCTCTAATAATTTATTAATCATTTAATTTCATAGTTTATTTTTAAAGTAATTAATGTATCAATCATTCAATCATGTGCTACATGACGACACAAATACTTATTTAACCTTAAAGGCTAAGCACCAGCTAATATGAAAGAGTCACACATAAATACAGGGAAATTAGAGTTCCGTATTTATGTATATCAGTATATAATTTTTTTTTTTTTTTTTTTTTTTTTTTTTTACAAATTGAAGGAATACATCTCAAAAGATTGTTGTTATGCCCTGCCTAGGAAACTGACATAGGTGCCATGTGTGTGTCGTAGATAGTGGACAACAACTCTATAAGTAGCACTTAAGGTAATGCAAGATGATGAAGATGTGTGTTGTTTTGGCTGCAAACATTTGATGTACAGTGGTCCCAAAAATATCCAGAAAATTGACTAAATTTGTCAACTTTAAATGGGCACATTGAAAATGGACCATCCGCTAACTCAGTTATCTGTAGTGCTCATTTCACGTTTGAAGATTACAACAACTATGGGATGTGGTGTTCTGTTGAGTTTTAATGCTTTGTCGAGACATGCTACCTTAACTCAAATCGATAGCAGAGTCTATCAAAAACCTAACTCAAAGTATTGTGGCATCTTTTTCCGTCACATAAAGGTACAGTACAAGCATGGGAAGCATGGTTTTATCTTGTAATGCCACGCATGTATTACTAAATAGAGGGGAAACATATATCAATAAACTATTTTACCAATCAAATCATGCATCTAGTAAAGAATCCGTTTATTTTACATCACTACTTATGTAATTTTTCCTCCACATTTTAACCAAATCTCTGCAGTGAAACACACACACATACACACTAGTGAACACTAGGGGAGAGTGAGAACACATTATAGTAAGAACTATCATGGGCAATATAGAAAAATATTAATCAGTACCTTATCAATTAGAGTAGCAACTGCTAAATCCTCCAGGCTTAGCTCATAGCACAGCCTTATAAATAAGGGTCCAAACCTAAACTCTCCAAATGCCATATTACAATTCTCTTCATGGTACCTGCACAGAAGATTAAGAATTCCTAAGAAAAATGTCTTCAACTTCTCCTGGAGATCCTGGAGCAATCAAAAACCAGGCAAATGTCTTCATCACGACACTTTATCAACTACAATATAATCATGTAAAATTGTCAAAACAATATCACAATCAACCAGATGCAGCAACACTGGACAAAAGGCTGAATTACCTGGGGGAATCACTATGGCTGTAGGTCATTAGTGGTTTATCTTCATTGCTGAAGTCTTTCAACTGATGTACTACACTGATATATATTTTAAAAAATATAAGGTAGATCAGCCTACCTGTAAATAGCATTTCTAGCTGTTACCATGTCCTCCGGTGACTGGCAGAGAAGCAAAAGAAGCTTCAGTTCATCCTTTAGAATCAATTCCTTCTTTTCCATTTTTTGATTTATTGCATCAAAGAATTGACCTAAAATGTAGGGAAAACAACAGGAATGTAATTACAACCTTATATCATATGCAATAGGATGGGATAAAGATATTGAATTCATTTCAATGCAGTATTTATTATAATATGTACTAAGGTTCTGAAATGTATAATACCCTACTTTTTGATCCCGGCACTTGCTGGGCTACAGCAAGTTTCTTCTGTTGAAATTCCTGCAATCTCACTACATTCTCCGACAAGAGACAGCGCTTGGCTGGAAACAAAATTGCACAAGGTGTAAGCAATAATTCAGACCGTGAATCTGATCGATTATGTAAAAATGTACAACATTAGTTGTACATTTCCGGGAGTTAAGTTCCAAGAGCAGCTGTGAAAAACCGTGAATAGTTGTCCAAAAATGCCTTATGGTATAATTTTTAATCATAAATAAAATATTTAATAAATATAAAAAAATATTAATAATAAATATAAAATAAATATGTGCAGTGTTTGTGCCAACCCTCGGTCACTCGATTAGCTTATGAGTCGATTATGGAGTGGCAGCTGTCTTACTAGCCAATCAGTGGCAGATTCTGGAGGGGAAACCGGAGTTACAGCTTAGAAACTACATAATTAAATTACTATGAAGTTCACTTCCTTTGGTAAATAAGTAGGATACCTTTTAGAGACACTTGAAAATGGTTATGCTTTGGTTAATAAAGCAATTTTGTTAAAGGTACGACTGAGTCTTCGCTGAATAACAGCACATGACATGTTGGTTTTCTTTTCAGCTAAAAACACTTTAGCAATCTCCATTACATTATTATACCACTAACCCCAAACCGACTCTTATCACTGTATCCACGTTACACCTATATGTGCGTACTTCATTCATGCAAGCACGATTTCTTTCATGTTCTGGTGTACATAGGGTACATTTACAATTTCAACATGTGTTAGTAAGGACTTCACCTGTGCCGGGATAATCCATCCACCTCACATGTAATTTATCAAGATGCTGATTAAACAACATGATTATTGCACAGGTATGCCTTAGGTTTGCCACAATTAAAGGTCACTTTATGTGCGGTTTTATCACAGAGCACAATGCCACAGATGTCGCAAGTTTTGGGAGTGTGCAGTTGGCATGCTGACTGGAATAAAAATACAAATGCAACAGCTCTGGTGGACATTTCTTTAAACACAATGAGTTGAGTTTTTACCAAAAAGTTCTATTTTGGTTTAATCTGACCACATGATATTCTCCCGATCATCTTCTGGATCATCCATATGCTCTCTGGCAAACTTCAGATGGGCCTGGACATGAACTCTCTTAAACAGGGGGACACACCTGGCACTGCTGGATTTAAGTCCCTCTCGTGTGGTGCGTTACTGATGGTAGCCTTTGTTACTTTGGTCCCAGCTCTCTGCAGGCCATTCATCAGATTCCTCCATGTGGTACTGGGATTTTTGCTTACCGATTTTTGCTCACCGATTTCTCATGATCATTTTGACCCTTGAGATCTTGCATGGGGCCCCAGATCGAGAGAGATTATCAATGGTCTTCCATTTTCTTACAATTGCTCCCATGGTTGATTTAATCACACCAACCACTTTTCCCAGCCTGGTGCAGGTCTACAATTTTCTTCCTAATGTGCTTCGACAGCTCTTTGGTCTTGGCCTTGGTTTAATTTGTCTATTTTTCTATATTTTTTCTAGCCCATTAACTCATTTTTGTCTTCTGAAACTACCTTCAGGCCAGTGATTGTAAACCAGAAACTTCAACACCTCATCTAAAGCAAAGTATAACTGTATTACTATCATGGCTCCAGCATCATTATATTCTTGTGAAGAGTGTTCCATGTTTAGTTATTATTTCTCCGCCTGTAAAAGTAAGTGCTCTTTTTATAAAGGAGACTCTCAGGTCGGACACGTAGGCATGGCAACCCCCATAGAGACTCCAGTGACCATAGTCACCTGTATTTCAGGGAACAGGGCGCCTGACATCAGGACAAATCTAAAAGTGCTGACTAATGCTAATCGTAGATTTTCAAAGATTGTTATCCACAAGGGCACTAATGGTGTTCGTCATTGGCAGTCAAAGGTTACTAAGGGTAATATTAAAGAGGTATGTGAGTTAGCTGGGTCGATGTCTGAGGCAGTTGTGTGCTCTGGCCCCTTACAAATTCAGACCAGTTGCGAAACCAACAGCAGGTTATTGTCACTGAATTGCTTGCTGTCTAAATAGTGCTCGGAAAACAACATCACTTTTGTAGATAACTGGTCCACTTTTGAGGGAAGGCCTGCTCGCATTTCCAGAGCCAAGACAAAACAGCAGAAAAACAGGCTTAACCAACTGTCTGCGAATCACCACCAGATGTCACAGACAACAGTCTTGGTGCACTTTGTTTAACTGAGACCTGTGCTAAACTAAATGAGTATGTAGGTTTAAATGAAGCAGCTCCTCCAGGATATAGTTATGAACACAAGCCACGTCTTTGCAGTCGGAGAGGAGGAGTAGCCACGATTTATGATAAAGACATAGGTCTTATTGTTAAGTCAACTTCTGCAACTAACTTGTTTGAGGGTCTTATAGCTGACATAGTCAATAAATCCTGCTTTGAAAAAAAACTAGTATGTTTAAACTAGTTACTATTTATCGACCACCTGGTCCTTACTAAGAATTTTTACATGAATTTACACATTTTCTTTCCAAACTAGTCTTATCAACAAAACACGCTTTAATTGTTGGAGACTTCAACATTCATTTTGAAAATAAGTCCTCCAAGATCCTCCTAGGTCTTATTCTGTTTTACAATCTATAGGTATTACCCAAAATGTAACAGGACTCACTTACCGCTGTAAACATACCTTAGATTTAATACTAACTTATGGTATAAACATAAATAACATGGTTGTTTCACCACAAAATGACCTGATTTCGGATCATGATCTTCTAATGTGTGAAGTGTCTCTGCCTAATAAAATAAAGCAAATACATCATATTAAATCTAAAGTACTATTACGTCTGCAACTGCAGCAGCATTTTTTAACAACTTACCAGAATTACCAACAGTTAGATTACTGTTAGAACCTAAATCAGGCAACAAAAAACTCAATCAAAATCATCATGTTTACTTGACCCATTTTCAACTCGTTTACTTAAAGCTTTACTTCCAGACATCATAGAGCCTTTACTTAATTTAATAAATGCATCACTTAGCCTTGGTTATGTGCCCAAATTGTTAAATGTGCTGTTATTAAACCTCTGATTAAAAAACCTAATCTTCATCCAGAGATGCTGTCTAATTATAGGCCAATTAGAAACCTTTTATTTGTCTCCAATATTCTAGAAAAAAGTAGTTTCTAAACAGCTATGGTCTTATTTAAATGAACACCGTATTCATGAGAATTTTCAGTAGGATTTAGACCCAACCACAGTACTGAAACGACATTAAGAAGGGTTTTAAATGATTTATGAATGTCCACGAATAATGGGTGTGTTTCTTTTCTTGTTTTATTACATCTTAGTGCAGAGTTTGACACTGTTGATCGTAACATTTTACTTGATAAGCTAGAAAATACTTTCTTGGTTTAATTTGCATTTAACTGACCGCTCTCAATTTGTCCATGTTAATAATAAATGCTCAGAAAATACAAATGTAAAACATGTTGTTCCACAGGGGTAATTTTTGGGACCTCTTTTATTTAATCTATATGCTACCTTTAGGAGAAATAATTCATAAAGATGGACTTAATTTTCACTGTTATGCAGACGACACACAGCTGTATATATCAGCCAAACGTA
>JAYDZG010000028.1:4795248-4806621 GCA_034509265.1 Microcambeva bendego | reverse complement strand
AGCCTTTGCTGCATCAATCATTGCCACAACAGCAGCCGAACCAGGTTCAGTCATCATCTGTGGTTCCAGTTGTTTCCTGCCCACAGCCAGTTTTTGGTCAGGTTCAGACCTGGAGAGGAAGAGGAAGAGGAAATTTTGGAAGAGTTCGCTTCTAAACAAAGCCATCCTCATTTTTTGTTAGGGTCAGTCGGTACCACTGGGTCACACAAGGTGAGTCAGTGGAAGTAGGGTCAGGAGGCCCGAGGTACGATAGCCCTTTTATTTTTGTTAGGGAAAGTGTTTTGAAGTAACTGTGTGTGTTCTCGCAGCCAGCAGGCAGCCGCTCCAGTTGCGACATTAGCGGGTGGCTAAGCTAATGCCACCGCTCTCTCTCTACTCGCGTCATCGGAAGCTTCTCCTCAGTCACTCCCAAGTCTGTGTGCCCGTTGGTTTTGTGGCTCACTTGGCTTGCGCAAAGCCGCTCGAGTCCTAGAGCATCGTATCCAGACTGATTACTTCTCTCCAGCGACTCTACAGTTTGCCTGGGAATTTGGGGCTTTAACTGAGATTCCGCCAGCTGTCTGGGAGATCCCGGGTTTGATCCCGGGGTCAAGCCGTTAGATTCAACTGGGGCCAGTGCTTTGTGTTCATTTTTGAACATGCCTGTCAGGTGCCCTTTTGGCTACCTTAAATATTAATAATTTTGTTTTAAATTTTGGAATAAATATTTAAGTTTTGCTGGTATCAACGCATTCTTGTGTCCTCTGTCTCCACTCATAACACTCATAATTATATTATTATTTTTAATCACCCCTTTGCCAAATTTTCCATAGTTTTCCAAAATTACTCAGGTTTTACCAATTATTGCCCTTCTTACCTTTTACTCTAACTGTATGTTGTAGCCTCAACTACTTCCCATGGGTCAGTCCACCTGGGTACCTTTTGTGTGACGCACTGTCCTGGTTTTATCTGTTTCACAGCTTTCAATTACTCAATCAATTTGTAATCCCATAAATCCAACATTTTTTCCAATACCCTTGTCAATTAGTCAATCAGTCAACAGCTGGTTTAAAAATTATTATTCTCCCCCCTGGGAGAGATTCTCATGGACCTCAGGACCATTATTATTCGCTTTGGATAAAGGTGTAAATGTAATGTGTCTACCCAGGACATTTTTTGACCTCAATCAGGCTTTAGCCCGTTTAGACTCCTGAAAAAGCATTATTTTTTTCAGTAAACTGGCCCTTAAAATATTTATTGTAAAGGCCCAACTAATGCTATGGCCTGTTTTAGAATTACAGATATTATTCACTTTCATTCTGTTATGACATTATTTTAGTTCAATTACTATTTGTCACGATTAAATTTCTCATAAAAGAATTTTACATGTTACAATATATCCACATAATTTTTACTTATTAGATTTGCTATCTGCTTGGCTTTAGGTTTGGTTTTCTTATATTCTAATCTTAAATAGGCCGTAATTCTGCCCATACACAGTCCATGGCTTTTTAAAAATATTCCAAACTGTTCTAGCCAGGGCTGATCCCCCACTTGGTCATGGTTGACAAAGTTGTTTGTTTATCACCAGTCAACATAAACTAATTCATTTGTTTTTTAGCAAGGTAATTCATGAAACATAATAAAAGTTTATATACTGTAATTATTTGTTAAACTAACCTCTTGGCTCTACTTTTTATAGTTTTCCTTACATGTCGCTTCCTTATAACTGTCAAAATCTTACACTTTAAAATGTCTGTGAACGACACAGTCATTTTCAGCCTAATCTCCGTAGTTAAATATATCAATAACTTTCTGTTAGAATGTTCTATTACTCATCATACTTACATATATTGATTCTTAATTTAATTTAACCTCATTAAATGTGCTACTCCTATGTCCTACTGACATAACGTTAGTTCAGTCAACCTGCTTTATCATATGTTAATAAGACACATTGAATCATTGCCAATTGTTTTCAAGCCCTCACTATATATTGCTTGTTTGTTAGTTAATCCACCGCTCCTAAAAAAATCTAAAGAAAATACCAATTACACTGGTTACTAATACTTTGGTTAATTTTAACTGCCTCTACCACATTACTTGCCATAAGAACCTTATATCTGTTTTCCAATCGTATATTCCTCTACACTAAAAAAGGGGTTTTAAGTGGCTGTTGGTTTTATATTATGAAAATATCCTTGTACGGCTCATGCTAATTATGATTTGCATCTAAACAAAATTCATAGTATTTCTTTAACTCAAATAAGCAAGCTGTTCATGATATTTTACTATTTTTTGGTAGTGATTACTTAATGCAAATTATTTCTTTCCTTGAAATTACTCAATATTATTACTTCAGTAAGACAAAGTCGGATATGTCTTTTCATGTCGTGAAAAAGAGATCAGACAAGAGAGAACAAAGAACTTTTCCAAGTTCAACTAAGTTGTACCCCGATGGGTTGGGTCAGTATTATTCCACTGCGACCAATGATGCTGTGTGAAAAAACTAGAACACACTGGTACTCAGAGCGCTTATGCCCTGACCTGAATAAACAGCAGGTGCCTTGCAGGAGAAAGAGTTCTTTTACCAAAAGCATTTAGACACCAGGCCAATAGGATGACCCCCTTGCAAGGCACCCTTGTGCAACAGGGTGTCAATTCAGAATGTTCATCATATAACACTCCAGTGAGTCCAGTAAGAAAACCTGGAGGACATGGATGGAGATTCACAAGATCTTCATAAGATTAATAAAAATGTCGTTCCAATTGCCCCTCTCGTTCCAGATGTGGGTGCTATCATCACCTCCATACCATCTGAACATGATTTCACTCTAATTGACATCTGTTCTGCCCTTTTCTCTATTCCAATACACCCTGACAGCAGACCACTTTTTGCATTTAAATTTAAAAAAGTCATACACATGAACAGGTTGCCTCAAGGGTTTGTTGACAGTCGAGCTGTCCACCTACTGGCTGTTGCATTATCAGGTACGCTGACGACATCCTGCTATCTGCTGAAAACAAAGACATTAGTACACTAGCCTCCACCTCTCTGCTGCAAAATCTATCTGCTGTTGGTTTCAAGGTGTGAAGTACAAAATGTCAATGCTGTTCACTGTCTGTCTCCTACTTGGGCTTCATCCTAACAAAGGGTGAGAGATCAGATGAATGTCGAGCTGTAATAACAGACGTTCCTCCTCCTCACACCAAGAAGCCATGTTTAACTTTCTGGGACAAGGGATTCCTGATTGCTCATATCACGACAAGACTTTATTCTCTACTTGTCTCAAGGACTCAAAATTGTATGGAACCATGAACTGAACTCTGCTTTTACAGCTCTCAAAACTGTGCTGATCTCACTGCCAGCGCTTGGACTGCCAAACTACAGTCTGTCCTTCCACATGTACATCTCTGAAAATGGAAGCACAGTTGCAGCTGTCCTAGCCCAAGAGCATGGTGGTAAATACCGACCTGTCACTTTTCTCTCTAAAACTCTAGATTGTGTAGTTCAGGGTATGCCAGCCTAATCTGATGATGAGAAAATTGTATTCTCACATTTATTGATTTTACATACTTCCAATCAGGTAACAACAATTCTGAATAATATTCAGACCCAGCACATCACCACTCAAAGATGTTCAGGTTATGAGTCGATTTGGTGTTCAACTCAGAATTTGAATGTTAAATCCGCTTCTAGTCCAAATTCTCCTGTAACCTGCCTTTTGCAATTGCTATAATTAATCCCTTATCCTAATTAGGGTCGGGAAGGGGTGCTGGGGCCTATCCCAGCTGTTCAATGGGTGCAAGGCACATGGTAACACCCTAGGGTGGGCGTGAGTACCTACAGGACAATTCAGTGTCTCCAATGAACCTGGTAGCATGTCGTTGGACTGTGGGAGGAGACCTGAGTACCCGGAGGAAACCCACATGGACACGGGGAGAACTCCGCACAGAAACGACCTAGATCGCCCCACCTGGGGATCGAACCCAGGACCTTCTTGCTGTAAGGCGACAATGCTACCCACTATTCCACCATGCCGCCCTCTTTGTAAGGTATAGAATGATATGGCAGTTTGGTTTCTTTAGTTCTGCATTCACACTGAGATGTAATCATTGTATAATGATGGCCAGATGTTGTGTATCCAAAAGCCTATCCGTTCGACATATAAAAGCTGTTGTTCGTGAACTAGACGGGAGAGAGAATATTTTGGCTATGTCTCTCTCTGGGCAAGCTAGATGTCTGTAATGATTCTCTGTGTTCTACATTGTAATAAATATAAGTAAGACTAAGAAAAAGTGTCAGCGGACTTCTTCACATCTTTTCAGCATCACAACAAAAGACACATCACCTCTGCCCCACTCCACTCTTGACATAAAGAACAAATATTTTATTCATAAAATGAGAAAAAAATATTTCCTACAGCCTTATCCTTGTATTTCCTGATCTTTTCAAACAACGACATTAAACACTTAAGCGTAAGTACATCATATTCCATTACTAAATTACAATATGCTTCATTACAAAAATAGCTCATAAATAGTGCATAAATCATCAAAATGCCAATATTTGACTGTAGCCTGAGGGATAAAGTATCTAATACGTTTTGCTAACAACAACGAAATCATAATGAGTCTCAAATCACATCCTCATCAAGTTTCAAGATTACTATGCTTAAATTGTCTGTACACTATCAAGCTAAACTATTAGGATCTCATCCCGATCTGCATGGCAATGCCAACAGTTGTGCATATCGGATAGTGGATGACCAGGATTGTGTACAAGCATATTTTGTAAGATATGCAACCTTGCAAGAAGATGAATAACCTAACTGTACAGAAAAAAAGCACAGTTTGGAAACTGTAAATAAAAAATGCAGTGTTCCTTAAAATAATTTTATTTGATTGAAATAGAGATGTCAAGATATGTCAAGTTATTAATTTATTAACCTCCCTTCCTGCATTTCAGATTTTTCAGACTATTATCAGCATCAAATCTGGGTCTGACATGGTATGTGGGTGTGTCAGTTCCCGTAATAAAGGTCATTTACTCTTCTGTGATGGCAGCACTAATGCAGAAAAGTACATTGAAATTGTATCCACCTAACCAAATTATGTTCTGAGAACATTTTCCAAACGGTCCATTATGGTTGTAGGAAGTTGAAGTTATGAAAGCGTTCATGGAACGTCACTTTAACTTCATTTAATGTAAGATTCTGTGGCTAGCTGTTTAAAAATGATGCATTAAATTCAAGAAAATGCAACATAAACAGTTCAAATACTTGTTTAATATACATTTGTTAATACATCAAAGATCAGGGTGCCAGGTTTAGCCCTGCACCATCAATAATTGAGAATGAACCCAAACTGCAGGATGCTTAATCAAGGTTGAACAACAATGTGACTAAAAACAAAAAAAAGTGACAAAAATTACATTAATAAAAAGTCATAACACAGTAGATAAAAGAGGATAGCGTCGAAGTTTACAATGTTAAGTCACAATTTGGCAAGCTGCTCAGAGTGCCAGTGACTACCAAAGACAGGAAACTTAGAACAAGCCAGAGGAAGGCATTGTAAGAGTGGCCATTGACTAACACCGCTCAATTCCAATGTGGTTACAAACGTGCCACCCCTGTCTTGCATGTCCTGGGTGGTTCAGTAAAACTAAATATTATTATGTATCTTCATTCTAATACCAGTTAGGCTGGGGGGGGGGGGAGCAATATGCAGTATGCATCATACACACTCTGTAATCCCGAATATAGTATAGTATAGGAACTGAACAGCATTTTTTAAAAATCATGACCAAGCTGTCTGAAATATGTGTTATTGATAATTTACTGCGATGAGCTGTCGACTCAAATATGACATCTTGAGCCAAAATAGAGGCACCCCTAAGTCCTTGCGAGTGCGTAGAAGTTTGGTACATTAAGCTTTATTTCTACTTGATTTTTCAACAACTTTTACATTTTGGTGTGTATAGTGTGTACAATATAATTGTGGTAAATAATAGTGTTGATTATGCTGTTGTATGAGCCATTATATATACAAGTATTCACATTTAAAAGAATAATTTGTTAATTTAGGAGGAAAAAGGATCTAAAGGGTTTGCACTTGTCTGCATTTGAAAATAAATGCACATACACCATTTGACATAGAGTTCGCCATGATATTCTATTAAAATAACATGAGCATCAGGGCATTGGAGATTCCTCAAACCACATTTGCCAATGTTTTTTTTTTATTATTGTAGACATTGTGTTTTGCACAGGCACATAGTTATGGTGAAATAGAAGCATAACATTGATTTTATATAAGCATTATTTTTATTGGTGAACCAAAAATATTATAATTTTGGTTAAACTGCTTATTTGTGGTAACAAATCCATTTTCAAAAAGATTTGTTCTTGTATTTACATGATCAGGCACAACATTATGACCACCTTTCTGATATTGTGTTGTTCCCCCTTTTTGCTTTCCCATACACAACAAACTGATGAACTGTGTTTTGGACACCTTTCCATTAGAACTAACATTAAACTTTTCAGCAACTATTTCTTTCTTGGACAACTTTTGATAGATACTGAACACTGCAGACCGGAAACACTTTGCAAGAGCTGAAGTTTTGAAGATGCTCTGACCCAGTCGTCTGGCCTTTACAATTTGACCCACTCGCTCAAACTACTTGCTTCTACGTACACTTCCAAGTGATAAACAGTGGTCATAATGTTATGCCTGGTCGGCAAATTGATTGTGATCATCTAGATGAGCTGAACATTTGCTGTCACAGCTCTATCTTACATGCAGGGAAGGATTCATCTTGCATAACCACTGTGCTGCTGCTGGCCAAAACCATGATATTCAAATCTTGCTGTTTCTCATGGGTGTCTTGATACCATTCCCTCATAACATCAGTGTCATGGGTAGGAATTAGCGTGACCTAAAAAGGAAACAAATACATTTTCTCCAACATTAAAATACTGCAGTAGCCTATAATACACCTTTATACTAACAACAACAACAACAACAACAACAACAACAATAATAATAATAATAATAATACCTGCATGTTATTTTCCCACTCAGCCTTTCCCTCCAACAAAGAATCTAAGACTGCTCGGCTTGGCTCCTGTAGTGTTGGATTATTGCCACTGACCACGTAGTATGAGGATCTAATTATTTTGAAGAACTCTCTGTCCACATTTTTGGCACTGCAGTGATTAGGAACATAAACCAAGTCCATGTACATTGCAGGACAGTGTGGTAAAGGAGGTCCAACATTGCCACTGCTTTTTTCTGTAGAATAGAAGTAAAGACAAATGGCAAAAAGAAAAAAAGCATGTAAAACAAATTATATGTATACAAAGTAAGGCAGGCATTATGTAAGTAATGTAGTGAATCAAGCCCATTTTAAGTATTTCAGCCAGTATAGAGCTTACCTGGAATGAAGATCAGAGGTGAATTACAGGTTGATTGCAACTAGAGGGCATGAAGTAACTGATGACTGTGGATGTCTTTGTGCATCATCTCAAATAATGCATTGCCACCTGAGATCCCTATAAATTTATTTCTCAATAGGTTTTGCTTACTGTCTCATTGGTTTTTCTTTGATCAGGGACTACATAGGTGTATGTTAGATTGACACAGTCTCTATCAACAAAAAAATTAAAACATACATACTACTAGAGCTTAATAAAATTAATTCTTCTTCGTTAACACAATCACTTTCATGTCTTCTCTCACCACATCATAGCCACTGGGGGTGCATATATCAGTGCACTCTTAAAGCTGTCCAAGGTCTGGGTTAGTAGGAAAGTAGTGCCAAATTTGATATGCCAATCAAATTTGAGCAGGTCACAAAAATTGAGAGTCCCCTAGTTCACACTATACAGTTTTGACCAGGTTATCTGCTCACCAACAGGTCACTGGTATATCTTCTGCCTTGAAGGCAACTCTGCTTTTGCTCTCAGACAAAAAAAGAATACATACTGAATACAAGTCTGAGATCCTGTAGTATAAAAGCATTGCAAGCAGGTTGTGAGTGCAGTATTGAACTACAGCCAATGAAAGCGCAAGATTGGGGTGAAGGAAAAAACCTGGGAAAGAGTTGTTGGTGCTTTTGAGGCAGCGGAATATTCCGCAGCGCAAACCTGAGCGTCTCACAAAATAATTTTAATATTCAATAATAAAAAATGTAAGGACATTATTTAGATCATTTTGTCATGTGTGTCACAGTTGATAAACATTGGAATGCATTTTGAAAAGGTTTACCTGTTGTTTTAACACCCTTTGATGCTGAAGTATTAGTTGCATTTTTGGCATCTTTTCCCTCTGTAAAACTTTTTGAGGCCGTCTTTAACTCCTTGTTCACTCTTGTTTTAGATGTCCCATTCTTCATAGCCATTGAAGATAAGCTAGTTTTTGTGATTGTTTTCTTTTTTTTCCATTTCTCTTCGTCTTTCTTGTTATGGCCCTCTTCGGATTTAAGAACCTCAGGATCCACCATACATACATCAGGAAAAAATGGCCCTGGGGCAGAGTCCAACTC
Source organism: Microcambeva bendego (assembly GCA_034509265.1). Classification (NCBI taxonomy): domain Eukaryota; kingdom Metazoa; phylum Chordata; class Actinopteri; order Siluriformes; family Trichomycteridae; genus Microcambeva; species Microcambeva bendego. Next base: position 4,798,094 of record JAYDZG010000028.1, on the reverse strand, counting down.
TGTGACCAGAGGAGGGTCTGATTGGTGATGAGTGATCGTCTTGTCTTTGGGCAGGGTTTCAGAGTCGTCCTCTGAATCGATGTTTGCATCTGCTGTTATGGACGGGCACTCTTCAGTTCCGGGAGGGACATCAGAATCTGTTTGTGAGGGTACCGATTCACTTACAGAGGTTGGAGGCGTTTCCTCATGCTGGCTGTTCTGCTGCTTTCTCCCACTTTGGGGTGATGCTCCTCTCGATTTGAATGGCTTTTCCTCTTGTAAAAGATTCTCCTCATTTATGAAATATTCAAGGGGGTTGGGGTTTATGAATGAAGGGGAAAGCTCTGTCTTTGGATGTCTGTATTCACAAGAGGGCACAAGACATAAATCAACATTCGTCCTTGATGAAGGAGAAACAATTGTTTTCGAGCAGTTTGGATCTCTAGTGCATACTTCATCACTAAAGCAGGGGGACACGGGAAGGATAGAATAGGAGGGAGATAAAACATAATTAATACCAGCTCTTTCAGTTGTAGCTGCATCGGTCCTATCTTGTGGACAAGAGTTTGATGAAGGGGAAACAGCTTTATTTGAGGTGTCTTTGGACCCAAAAATGCTTTCATCACTTGCTATATTTTGGTTTAAGCTTCCCATAATTGGATATACATCAGAAGACATGGGCAAACAATTGTTTGACAATACTTTTGGTGTAACTGTTTCTGAATTACTGCATGCATTAGGGAGCATTTCTATTGGGCCAGTTTGAGAGGGGGTTATAACAGATGGTGTAGACTGAGAATCATCTGACGGGGAAACAGAAACAAGTCTGCTGGTCTCTGTCTCTTCAAAAATTACAGGTATCCCAAGAGTACTTCCATGTCTGCCTTCTGTTTCTCCTGATCCTCTATCAGTTCCATCTAGGAAACTGTATTCAACCTCGGTTGGGCCATTTTCGGTGACTATCCTGTGTGATGCCAGATGATCTGAGAATGCTGAAGAATTACCCGGTGATTCCAATCTGAACTCCATTGACTTGCCGCAATATTCAGGATCCTTTGTGTCCTGATGATGTTTCCTTAATGTCACTGTTTTAGTTGAAAGCTCTGGAGAAATGGCCATAGGTTGTGGGCTTTCCTCCTTACAGGGAGAACCTTCTGTATCAGGCAGTGTGGTCGGAGTTTGTATTACAGAGACAGACAGTGAATCGTCCACCTCTGTGGAATGCGGTGAGCCCACTTCAGCATGTAATGATGGGGAGACATCGTCTGTCACAGGCTCTGGAAAAGAGCTTGTTGCAAGTGATGCTGTTGATGGTGAGGCAAGATGAGAAAACGTGTCTTCAGCAACAACCTCATCTGGAGTTCCTGACTTTTCAGAGGTGGTTCCTTCAGATATGGACATTTTACTGTCTTCTTTGATGTGTATGAAAGGCATTGTACCAAATAAAGGCCCTGTTTTTGTTCGTGGTAATGAAGATAAATTGGAGAATCTATCAACACTTTGAGATTTTTTATCATGGCATATCTGAGCTGGAGGTTGATGAGTAAATAGTGGCTTGTCATAGGTTGCTGAATTCTCTTCTGATGAAATGGGGATGGCTTCATCGATTGGACTAGCCTCTTTGAGACAGTTCTTTTTGTCACATGTAACTTCAACAATAACCGGGCCTTGGTTGACATCGACCTGATTAAAGGACATAGTTTCAGTCGATTCTTCTACAGGAGACTGATAATAAGGTGTATGCCCTGGAGACTGTGGTGATGCTCTATTTTCTGAACTGTCTAAGCAATTTTGCATTCCTTGTGACATCATAAGTGTAGTGCCAAGCTCAACTGGTGAGAACACATCTGTGTTAAACTGGTGATCCAAGTGAATGTTTTGGTCTCCAGATGGTGATTGTACAAACGGCAAAGTGGTAGCAGCATCAACAGTGTCCTCTGAAGCAAAATCCTTATAAGATTTATCCTCTTCCAATGAAGACGCTGGTGAAACTGTAGAAGCCGAAACTTGATAATAATGCCCTTCAGTTGCAGCGCTCTTTGAATGATCTTCAGAAATTTCTCTGAGGACAGTTTTTTTCTTCTGATCACTCTCAATCAAATGCCTTACCAAATCCTGAGATGGAGACTCGGTTTCTTCATTTGTAGTTTCATCGCTCATTATATCTCTTGGAGTCATCATTTCGTCCATGGGAGTCGGTACACTTGATATTTCGATTGTAGACTGTGTATGGGTGGATGTTGTGTATTCTTCCACAGGTTCATCTCGATTCTCGTCATCTGAGACCAAGTCATTATCTGACCTGACTGGTAAAGCTTTATCATGGATGGGATCTGCTGATGAATAAGCATTCTGCCTGTCTTCTTCAATTTTGTATTTTTTGCACTCTGTCAAATGTGCTATATTTGCATATGTCTTCAAATTTCCTTTTTGCATTTCTTGTTGCACATGTTCCTCTAGTAGGCACTTATCCATCCTTTGTTCATGTTCATCTTCATTTTCTGTATCTTTCATTCCCACCTCATATACTCCTGCCTCTGAATGCACTTCAAGACCTGTGTCCTCAATTTCTAATTTCTTATTAGTCATGTAATTTATTATGTGTTCAGATTCTTCTTTCTCATCTTCCACTTTAGCCTTTTTAGTCGCTAATACATCAGAATCATCATTTTTCGTGGAGTCACTACAACCATTGATTTCTTTTTGTGTGTTTACTTCTCCCTCCATGAAATCCTGTAGTTTGGCCTGGAGTATATCTTCGTTCCTCTCAGTGAATTCTTTTTCAGCTTTTAAAGCCTCGAAATCATTTGTCAAGTCTTCTGGGGAGGATATCAGGGATATTTCATCCTCTCGAGGCTCTGCATTTT
>JAYDZG010000028.1:4745693-4763946 GCA_034509265.1 Microcambeva bendego | reverse complement strand
AGCCGCTCCGTGCTAAAAGCCGCAGTATTCAAAGTGCGAGAAAAAAGTAGCGGCTTATAGGCCGGAATTTACGGTACACTGTTATATAAGCTGCACACAGACTACTTTTCATTGTGTCAAAGTGTCATTTTGTTAGTGTTGTCCCATGAAAAGATATCTGCAGAAATGTGAGGGATGTACTCACTTTTGTGATACACTGTATATAATAAAGAAACAGAGGTCAATAAAATTCAGGAAAATTGATTTGGGGTTTTGCATTAAGCAGTAACATTTTAAAAGAACAGTGCATTTTACTAGTATACTACATAATTGATTAAATAGAACAACTATTGTGAATTGATTACTGTAATTATCAATAAAAGGAAATATCAAAATGTTAAAGATATATGAAATATTACATGTAATTTTTTAGCTGAACATGTGTAATGTTATGAAAATGGTAAATGCAAAAAAATGCTAAATCGACTCATGGAACATAGAACAAATATGGCAGTTATGATATCAAAGCCTAGTAAGTGCAGTTTAATGTGTTTATCAAATTGCAAGAAGTGCAATTAAGCATAAAGTTTAAATCCCTTAAAATTAAAAATCCATTGGGATTGTGACATCCAAGGATCTATTGCATTTGTAAGTGATTAATAATGAGGATAACAATATAATTGTGATTTAAAAATAGTGACTGTTATAACAACAACTTAAGTAACTAAACACCTACTAAGTATCTAGTAACTGCTAGTGTTGAACAGACTCGTTTAATCAAGTTGTAAGTTCTTGAGGGATTGGTATTTCTTCTCCTTACTATTGCTTGTGTACTATTTTGTGCACATGGTAGAGGTTATAGGTCATTTTCACTAAGTATATCTAACATGCATGGAGGTAGTTACCCATGACATGGCTGGTAAAGTAATAATGGTAACGAACCAAGGAGAGAACCCTTTGAAATAGATTTGGCTTCTCCAGCTGCAGGAAAGTATGGTATTCTTAAATAATTGCTGACTGATTTATATGATTTATATATATATAAACTAGATAGTTGGTAAGTCCATATGTGTGTTGAAGATACAGGGACTTTTACGACCCTCCTGGAATGCCTTCCTCCATACCGAATATACACAACATCACTTTGTTCTCATGCCCATAAAAAGGATATCGGTTAAGAGTTGCTGTCCACAAAAATGATGTCCAGATTCCATTAAATGTATGTGAAAATACAAATTCATGCCTTTCTAAGGGAACTGATGAGTGACCTGCAGAGAGCTGGGATCAAAGTAATAAAGACTACCATCAGTAACACACTATGCAAAGAGGGACTCAAATCCTACAGTGCCAGATGTGCCCCCCTGCTTAAGCCAGTTCATGTTCAGGTCAGTCTTAAGTTTGCCAGATGAGGATTGGGAGAATATCATGTGGTCAGATACCAAAATAGAACTTTTTGGTAAGAATTCAACTCGTTGTGTTTGAAGGAAGAAGAATGCTGAGTTTCATCCCAAGAACACCACACCTACTGTGTATTTTTTTGCAAAGGGTACAGGATGACTGATCCGTGTTAAGGAAAAAATGATCGTAACCATGTATCGTGAGATTTAGGACCAAACCTCCTTCCATCCAAATAAATTATTTTAAAATCCTACAATGTGATTTCCCCACTCATTCTGTCTCCCATAGTTGCAGTGTACCTATGATTAAAAATACAGACCTCTCTCATCTTTCAAAGTAGGAGAACTTGCACAATAATATTTTGCCCCACTATGCCCCATAATGGAGAGGCTCTCCCCACCTGACCCTGGCCAGCAATATACATGTGTGTGTGATATGAAAAGATGTAATATGAATACAGTATTATTGAGTACAGTTTATTTCCCACTACCCATAGTTCACTCAAGGTAATGTTCCTTATGCAACTATTCCCACTTGGATGTCCAGCAGAAGGTGTGTTTTATCAGTAATTTGGATGTACCTGACAACTTCCATTTTCAATTGTGATGCCCAAAAAGATCCAAATAAATTGATGCCATCCCAGTGTATTAGATAAGGTGTAATTTTGGTAATGTTCTGTGCTGCTTTCCATCAAATGTACTGCTTTTGGAGTCTAATCCTAAAAGTTAAGTCTAAATAAGATCAGTATAACCTCATGCCACATGAAATAAGATTCCTAATCTTTTAAGTTTTGAAAAGTACCAATAGGAATAGTTCAAGGTTATTTTCTGTAGTACTACATCTGAGGTAGAACACAGTCCAGTTAGTCTGATGAGGAGTGTGATCTGAAAGGATATTGGTTGTAATGGTTTATAATGGTTACAATATGTTATTTTGATTGAGCGAACATTTCTGGAAAAAAACTGAGATGAAAATTTGCTAATTTAATTTAACCTCTAAATGACAAAAAACATATCACTGAGTTTCATAACAACTCTTTGTACTTTATTGAATAAAAAACGAAAAACCCATGACATTAATGATCAGTAAAATAAACAAACAATATGAGCTGCGCCAGTTTAGCCTTTTGAATGTAGATTTTCCAAAGCAAACACTGTATTACAAAATCTCAACATGTTATCTTAGTATAATTATGCAGTCTGATTATTAAAGTGTATACTGGCAATATTACCATAGTATATAACATTATAAGTAAAATAAAATGCCTCCAGAATCGAAAGTTCTAGCACTTTTCTCGTTTATGTAATGTTGGGATGTTTTGCTTTAGTTAAACTCTTTCTGTTTTGGGATATTATTTATAAAAACTGCATTCAGTGTAGTGGAGTTCAGCCCAAAATAGTCGATAAACAAACATTCAAAATAAAAAAATCTGTTTCATTTTAGCAATATGAACATGCCTTTTATTTTGTTTAAGGATGGTTTCTTCTGGTCTGACAACCTGCTAAGCTTTCAAAAGTAAAATGAGTTTTGGATACTATCTGAGAAAGTATCCGAGTGATATTTGTCTATATTTGATCATATTGAGCACTACAATCCAGCATGCTCACTTCATTCACAAGATGCAGGGTTACAAATAGTTCATAGAATTAAAAAGATTGCAGCTGGTGGAAGAGCATTTTCTTACAAAGCTCCCCAACTTTGGAATAATGTTCCTGTCTCTGTTCAGGATTAGGACACAGTCTCAATGTGCAAGTCTAGGTAAAAACACATGTATTTATTCAGGCCTTTGACCCTCAAACTAGGGGTGTGTGGCTCTGGTCCTTGTCTCTGGGATCTGGATGGCCTGATGCTATCATGTTTTTCAGATTTCCTGATGCTGCATGTTTGCTTCTGGCTGTCTCTGATTTTTAACATCTGGGGTCGGAGCTGTCCACCCAAATATAGACAAAGTAGCAGAGCTTAAAGGTTTCTAGACCTAGAACCTTGTGGTGATCGGGGATACTGGGTTGCTGTTGCTCTGCTTCTTTTCTCTGATCACTCTGGTTTGATGACAGCTGGTGAGGAGGGCGCTGATATGAAAGCCTTCATGACTTTGTTACGTACTCTTTGTTACCTGATATTTATTTTAGTTATGCCGTTATAATTAGGGGGACGGATTTGAAAGCTACTATTTACACTCTGTCTACTCTGATTGATTTCTCTTTTTAACTACATATTCTGTTGATTAACTCTGAGGTCATATTTCTGATGGAAGCCTGTACACCTCTCGAGTCAGCACATCCCAACTGAAATGCCAACAATGCTGCTCCTGATAAATAAGACAGGGCCAGGCGTGTTTGCTGAAAGAACTTCCAGAACTCACAAGAGAAACTGGGGTGAATAATGAAGAACTCCTATATATTCATAGAGTTAGTGTTAGTTTTAGTCTATTTTTTTGTTTGCATGAACTGTATAAATCCTGTTATTTTAAATAATCTTCAGTCCACAAAAGAAGGATGGGGCCCTGTTGAGTCTGGTTCCTCCAAGGTTTCTTCCTGTATTTTTAGGAATTATTTGCTTGCCACAGTCCACTCGGCAATTTTAATTGTAAAAAGCTCTATACAAATAGAGACTTGACTATAGACTTGACAACTGAGAATAAGTATGGTGTAGTGTAGAACAAAACAAACCCTATATCACAGCTTCAGAGAAATGGAAATTTTGGCAACAAAGGACCTGGGAAATTTGAGAGGGAGGAACTGTGACATTTAGCAAATTATTGCACATTAAGTGTATGCCCCATCTGTCATCCAAAAAAGGTTGACAGCTGAGGAGCACTGTCGTAGTAGTCTGCAAGCTGATAAACATTACAACATGCAAATGAAAAAAGGTCATTTTACATTATTAATAGTGAGTTTTTAAATAAATAGACAGTACTTTGTTAAAAGTCAAAGCAGTAAAAGCAAATAAACAATGCTATTGTAAAACAGTAAAAAATCATTTTAAACTAGTAATGATAATAAACATTAATTTGTCAACAAACAATAATGCATAATAATACATACAATATATTATTTTGTTTTTAACAAAATACATAATTTTAAACATTTATAATACATTTTATTTATTGATCTTTTTCATTTAACAATATACACATTTTTTGTTGTAGGTACTAAAAATGTGCACTGGTTTAGATAATATCATCTAGAAGGTGAGGAGTGGCTACCCAATCCAAAGTCCGTGGCTCGGAAGCTGCCATTATCATGCACATAAACTGTTTCCCATTTCTCTTGTCAAAAGGGTAAATAGTTGTAGGAGTAAACCGTTTGTTGCTCTCCACAAACTCACAGAGTTTCTGGTACACTTGGGGGTACTCCTGGCGAAGAAACACCCCACGAATCCTTAGTTCACGCTGAATGTTGATAAAACATATTTCCCTAGCTTTTCTACCCTGCTCACCTTCCTTTTCAATGTCAATTGTACCTGGTGGTGGAGTGAGAATTAATGTCTCCATGTCACTCTCCTTTATATGGACCTTTCGTTCTGCACTGTATGAGGCCAAGGCAACCTTGGCATACTTCCTGACTGTCGGAGTTTGGACCCTTGGTGATGGCCCATCAGACATTTGTTCACCAACAGCAATGGATACATTCAGGAGAAAACATTCATTTGGGTCATATTCTTTACCTGCAAACTGGAGCTCCTTACAATACTCTCCAAGCTGATCTTTGAATCCATCAAGTTCACGAACCGAAAGGTATGTTGGAGACATAAGGAGGCTTTGCAGACCAAACTGAAGAAAGTTTGTTGATGATGTGGGGTTTGGAAATCCCAAAAACAGCACGCCCCTTCCTCGGGATAAGTATCCTACTTTTGCTACACGTGAAAAAGCTTTGTGGACTTCTGCAGTTTCTCTACAGAACTTAATAATGTGGCGACACACACTGCCAATTCGGCCATAAACACAGCTTTCCTTGTGAATGTCCCAGTCTTCTCTACGGCAGTTGCGGGAGCAGTAGTAAGTATAACAGCTATGGCAGGACTTGAAGTAAAGGCAAGCATTAAACAATGATTCTATCCGACGGCATTTACTGTTAGAACACATCATGGTATCATCTGCATCTGGACTCTGGTCAGGGGAACAACCATCTCGAATCTGAACGTCATCACAACTCCTCTCATTTACCCTGTCTAAATAAGATTCTGTTGGGACTGGCTGTTTGTTACAGGGCATTGTATTATCAGATGCATCAGGTAAGTTTATTCTTTTTGATAATATAGCCTCATCTTTGTCAGTTGGCATCATTAGGTTATCAAACGGATCTTCACTGGGGTCTTCACTCAAGCGTGGTTTGTAATCAGTAACCAGGTCTGCTAAAAGTTTGTCAAGTTGTTCCAAGCTCTGTTGGAGTGAGGCACTGTATTGTGTCTGTTCTTTACCTATGAAGGGTATTGTTTCAGAGTATGATGCATCTTCATTAGGGGAACATTTAAAATCCAGGACATCTAAACTTGCAGAACGTCCTCCTGCTTTGTTACCCTTATTAGGTTTGTTATCATTATCTGTGATAGTGATCTCTGGCGTCAAAAACCACTGTTTCTTTGAAGTTTGCCTAAAATCATTTGGGGTTTTTTCCATCAGGGAAGTATCAGACAAGGATAAAGCTGCATATCGCCTTGGTGAACTTGAAAGATTAACAACTACAGGTGCTGGCCTTTTGTAATTTTTTGACAAATCAGGTTTACCCTGCCAAATCTTCTCGTCACTTTTTCCACAGGACATAGGTTGTTCCCTTTCTACATTAGTACTAAGGATATTGTCCCAAGATCTTGAGTAAGGTTTTGAGTCAGTAACCACCCTTGCCGATTTCACACATGGGTTTGTGTACCAAGACTTGAGCATGGGCTCTTGTCGAACTCTGGTTGGTGTACCCTGGGAGGTGTATGAAGAAGAATAATGTGTGGAATACCCAGACACATCTGAGCCACACCAATTATGAGACTGTGGCTGAACCATATGAGCATGGTTCCTACCCTCTTTGATATTTGCAGGAATGTGAGATTCCAGCGATGGTATATAGGAATCACCAACATAAAAAATCTCTGGAGGGACTTTTTGAATCTGATATGTCCTGGGATCATCCCTATAAAAAGTTCGTGCTGGGGGTGTCTTTATTATACATTGCCCTGGTTCATAAGATGCATGTGAATTGGAATATACAGGCAAACGGTCATGGATCAAGTCTATTTCTGTAAAATATGCCTCATCAGGCATCGTATGAACAACATATGAACTTTGGTCTTGGACATAGTCATGTTTGGTTGTGTCTATTTGACTGGGAACAATGAAATACTCCTCCTGATTAGCTACAGTGGGCGAACCATAATTTTCCAAATCCTCATCATTAAAAAAATGTGTCATCTGGCTTAAGTGAGTGCTTTGTTTCCTTCCATAGAAATCCCTTAACTCTTGTTGAGCAGAAAGATTCACCCTTTGTGAATACTGGTAGGTAGGTCTGTAGTCACCTAAGAAAGATTCAGTTGGTGTTGGTGTTCTGGACATCGAAAAATGAAAAGGAACTTTATTATTCTGAGTGTCAGTGCTGGAAAACATTATCCAGGGGTTGTCCACCCTGGGAAAGGATGACTTTTGGCTATGTTGCAGCAAAGTTTCCTTATCAGGCTTAATGTCCAGCCGACACCGTACATGAGGACTAGTGGCACGTCTTTCCGGCCTTTTCATTTCCAAACTTTCAGAAAAATACACAGGGCAGTTCATCCTGGAATCAGTCCTCTGTGGCTGCAGGTTGATTGGGTGTACTTTATTATTTAGAGTCTGAGACAATATGTAAAAGGGTTCTCTTTGAGTAGACACATCTTGCCTCCAAGGAGTATGTTTTGGAGACCTCTGAACATCATGCTTTCTTCTTGCGACTGGTGGGGAGCTTTTAGGTGTCAAAGGAAAGAAGTTGGTCTGGACTCGTGGAGCACTTCTTGATCTACTTCTTGGTTTAAGTAAACCCTCATTAGTCATTTCAGCAGTCAAATTCTGAGAGGCAACTTTTAAGTTGTATATGTCTGGAGAAGAAAATCGGAGTCTGTGCCTATGTTGTTTACCTTTAAGATTTCCAGCAAATTCTGGGTAAGCTGTAAATTTGTCAATCCTTCCATTTGGGTATTCCATTTCTATTGTGTTATATTTAAGTGTGTGTATAGACTCAGTATCAAACATGTGTCCGTGCCCTTTTGTGTTGTTGCAGATATCCTTCAGTGATCCTTCAGTGTGTGTAGAATCATATTGTTTACAGGAACAGTGTGATTGGGCATGAGCAGAGAGGGCCTTCACTTCAGCAGCTTTATACATAGTAGACTGTCGTAGGTTGGGAAGATCTGTGCGTGTCATCTTACTCCATTAGTTATGTCCACAAAATCATTTTTAGCTTAATGTGTCCTGCAAAAAAAAGCATTTTATTTACTCGTTATTTTATAGGTAAAGTAACAACAACAACAACGTGATCTTATGAAACAATCATTAGTTAGCAAATTTATTTGTTTAAAAGTCTCTACAGTATATATATATATATATATATATATATATAAGCATTGAATTGGGGACAATGTGGTTAAATAACTGTTAAGAATCATACATGTTGAATAAACACATATCAAAATATGTGCTTAAATATCTATATCTAAATCTAAATACTTGTTTTACTCTCGGTTTTTAACATATACATTTTAATAAAACCAAAACCCAAAATCAGAAAAACTTCAAAATATTTGAGTAATTCAAATAAAATAAAAAGACAGTGTTCCTTAAAATGTATTCAACTTGTCTTTAATTTTAGACAACATAATTTGGCTGCAAATTAATTTCATTTGTTAATAAAGATATAAATATACTCCCCATCAAAAGTATTGGAACCGTGAGTCCAATCTGTTTATTTCTGCTGTAAACTGAAAACATTTTGGTCTGGCAAGTAATGTGAATGAGACAAAAGATCAACCTTTCAGCTTTTATTTCCTTCTGAATCTGATACACAGTTCAGAAGATACAACATTTTGTATTGGAAGTATTCATTGTTGCTCAGGTATGTCCCTTTACATTGATTTTTTTTAGTAACGCTGAATGACTACACTCCATTCTAGATTTAGGGTATGCCTCTGCATTTATAGTTAGAAAAGTAATCAACATCAGACAACAAGTATTCTTGAATGTCTAAACTCACATTTAGAGAGATTTAGGGTGTGCATGTGCATTTATGGTTAAAAGAGTCATTAACATTAAAAGCAGAGTGCCATTGCACAAACATTGACCATAGCCAGTACCATTTGGAATGTCCTGAAAAATAAAGTTGTCTCTGGTTTACAGATGTAACAGATGTCCAGCTGGTTGACCAAGGAAAACAACAGCAGATTATAAGAGAACATTAAGTTTGCTGTAAAAAATATCTTAAAACAACTGTGAAACAAATGTGACATAAGCAACAACCTCCAGAGAGCAGGAGTGATGGTATTATAATCTACTGTTTGCAGAAGATTTCATGAACAAAAATACAGAGGTTCAGGATAAATAAAAGGTTTACCAATGTTATTAATTATTGTATTAATGCATCTGGGCACCACCTAACTTTTAATTTGATATTTAATCTAGGGTTAAAAATGGCAAAAACCTTGTCTCACTCATAAGTTCTTGACATATTTTCTCGTCACAAATAATTAACAGACGTGTTAAAGATAGATAATATATATGGTTTATTGGACAAAGATATATACGTTGATTAGTAAATAGCATAAAAAAATGGGAACTTAAGTATTAGTTACATGTTACTTGCAGCTAAGACTTAAACTTAGTAATGAGTGGTAAAATTACACCTGTAATTCCATGCTTTGAATAAAGCAAAATGCAAAACCGCATATACCCCAGTCCAGGAGTCATCCCAATATGAACTTTGGGGGGTAGCCGGAGGAACTTTATTTTTGTGAGCTCCGGGAGCTGTAGAAGAGTTAAACTCTTTGAATGACATAAGTGAGCTTCATTGTTCCGGTGAGCTTTGCCGGTTTCTGATGCAAACGTTGATCAGCGCGTGTCCTTGAAGACCAAGAGAGGCTTCGGAGCAGAGTCAAATTCGGCAAACAGCAATAATTGGCCTGTTTCTTGAATGCAGAGTGACCTGGTGAATGCTTGGTTCAGAAGAGTCGATTGTTGAAACTCGAATCAGCTGTTCAAATGAGGAGAGATACACTGGGACTTTTCCTAACTTCGGGAAAAGTCCAAAACTCCGAACTTTTTCACTCCTTTCCAACTTTAAAACTGCTTTCGGACTTCTACACAAAAACCTTTTCAACTGAACTATGAGGCGTATCCCCGAGTTAAAATTTGGGGAGGGTTCTGCCTGAAAGTCTGACTTTGAATTCAAAAACCGAGTGACATGAGAAAAAGGTTGACTCCCCTTAATGAATATTAACCACTCATGGCCCATATTCGGCATTAACACCTTATCTTTGACTAGTAACAAATGCAATTTCAGCATCTCCAATTCACCAGAGGAAAGGACAATAAAAAGTAGGTAATAGCATGGTAATAAATTCGTAACAAACATTGACATGTAATTAATGTTCTAGTTGTTATTAATAAGTGAGTGTCATTATAGTGGTAACAAGTCAGTAATTACTAGTAAAGTTCTTAATAAATTAAAATGTTCATAATGGTAGTTAGTAATATAATGCTAAAATAATGGTAACACAGTGTAATTATCTAATAATTACCTGCAAGGGGTTTTCATAATAGTTATTACCCCAAAAATAATTAAGTACTTTTGCTTGTTTCTACTTTACTTCTTACATGTTTATGTATTTTAATGGTCAGACGCTGTGTGATGGCACAAGTAGAAATTACTGTGAAACTAAATGGTATTAGAGCTGTAAAGCTGTAAAATGCAAATTTGCTTCTTTTCACTAATTACATCCCCCATCAGGTTGTACCCTCAGTTCAAAATGGTTAAATGCAGTGAAGCAGTGACTACATAGCATTACATTCAGTCAAAATGGTCTATAAATTTACATGTAGGCCCACCTACATGTAACAATTATTGTTACCCAGAAATAGATGAGTTAAATACACTGAAACTACACAGACTCAGGGCTGTAAAATACAACATCACATGTTTCTGGTCTTTAACAAAACACGTATACTTCATTATTAATCACCAAACTGATTGTAGGAGTTCAGTGATATAAAGAACCTCATGACAAGTCTGGAGATATCTTTTATACAACCTTTTTGTTATTCTTTGAATTCCTTCCAAATTCTACAGCTCTATCCAAATTCAAGTTCACTCCTCTGTCGTGCGTCCCCCGAAATCCATCTGCAGTGCGATCCAAGTTTAAATCCACTCGTCTGTTCTGCTAGTGCAGCCAGATCGGGATGCAAGTTCTCACCCAGGTCCTGACCCAGGTCCAAGTTCCATAACCTTGGTCTTCTTCACTGTAATATTCTCTACCTGGTTCTTAATAATTTCCATTTTGCCTATATTCTAGTCTCTGTGTGAGTGGTGTGTGAGTTGGTTATTGTGGTCCTTACGTGACTGTCGTAACCTCTGGCCAGCATGGAATCAACCCCCAACCACATGCCCCCTAGGCTCTTGCACTCCAGCTGGGTCAACAATCTGCCCAGCTAGGAGATATAGCATGGCGAGCCATCCCCCACAGGACCCTGAACCCACACCGATGCACCCGTCAAACCCTGTAATCACGGAACCCAGCCAGTCTGTCTACTGTGGGTTTTTGGTGCATTATTGTGAGCAATGTTCCACTCGGCATAAAGACCTAGCCCGACGATGGAATTAGGGTCATTGGCAGGCATCAATCCCAAATCCCGATCCCTTCGTTTTCTCATGTCAGCTGATATTATCACCCCCGGTCGTGAGGGAGTTTCGACCACCGTGATCATCGACTCTCTCTAACCACTAAAACCCTGGCTCTAGACGGCCGATACCTGGCCTGCAACACGTTCCGCACATCCACCATCACCCTGGTGCTGGCCAGTAATTACCAGGAGATACCCTGGCTGGCTGATATCAATTTCTCGCAGTCACAGATCATGCTCGGTTTCTCATGCTGTCTTCGGTCCGCAGTCTTACCCGCTCCTTTTCTGAATCCCAGTGTTAGTCCGGCAGCGGAATTGGACCCATTTGCCATTCCTAGCCCTTACCCAGATTTCAAGAATGTCTTTAGGAAGGATTATGCATGCTACTAGTGGCGCTCCCCTACCCAAGAGCTTTTTCTTCCACCTGTCCCATCCCGAGAATGATGCTATGGTGCTCAACATCATGGACAGTCTCTTGGATGGCCTCATTGCCCTTCCTCATCTCCATTGGGTGCAGGGTTTTTCTTTGTTGAGAGGAAAGATGGGTCCCTTTGCTCATATATTGAGTATCGGGGCCTCAATCAGATCATGGTCTGAAATCGATACCCCCTCCCACTCGCAGCCTCTGCCTTCTTATCCCTCCAAGGTGCCTCCATCTTCACGAAACTGAACCTGCACAATGCCTAGCATCTAGTGCACATTCGTGAAAGTGAACAACACTTTGGGTCACTTTGAGTACCGGGTTCTCCCCTTCAGCCTCACTAATGCACCAGCTGTGTTCCAGGCGCTGGCCAATGACGTGTTAAAAGACTTCCTGGATCGCTTTGTGTTCATGTACCTTGATGACATCATGATTTTTTCCGCGATTGATAGCTGATGGGTAGCAGACGGGTCCTATCCCATCTGCTCCTGACCCACCTGTTTGTCAAGCCAAAAAGTTAAATCGTGATACCTTCACAATTCATCATCTGACCCGGGACAGTCAAGGCAGATCTGGGCAAGATCCAAGATTGGCCTACCCCATTTTTACAGGAAGTTCAGCCGCCTCACCATGTCTTACATGAATCTGACCTCAACCAAGATTCTGTTAACCTGGTCCACAGAAGTCCAAAAAATCAGGGCAAGCTCAAGGAGCATTTCATCTTGACCCTGGTCCAATCAGATCCTGTGGTCCAGATAATAGTCAAGGTCGACGCCTCCGACTCTGGGGTAGGAGCGTTGCTTTCCCAGTGCACCATCCTGGACAACAAGCTAACACACCCACGTCAAGTTGTTGCTGGAGGAGTGGAGACACTGGCTGGAAGGTGCCAAGCTGCCCTTCATACTGGTAGGCTTGTTGGGCGCTTTTCTTCAGATGGTTTAGCTTCACCCTCTCATTGTATCACGCAGCCTGTTCCCGTTTCAACTCCCAGAACCCTTCGGGAGTGCAAGCGGAACTGTTACCAGTGTAGGGGAATGAGACAGACACATTTCGGCATCCCACATCTCAGGAGTTTTGAGATTACCTGTTCTTTATTACCTAATAAGTGTGGCTATGTAAATTCGAGGAGCTATGTCACTCATCGTGAATAATAACCAACTTTAGTTGTGTACTGAATGGTTCATTGTATCTATGAACATTTTTATGTATGACTCGTTTCTGTTGCATCGTTTATTCTGATTGTGAACTCCTTTGGCTTGTAACACTGGTTACTGTGATTTTCGGCTTCTCCTTCTGTACATAGGTTTTCGACTATGATTTTCCTTGTGTTTTGAATATGTATGTTATTAAAGTTTTGTGAGATCTTTACTGCGCCTGACCACATTTGTTCTGAGCCTGACACATAATGCAGTTCAATTTGAAATCAACAAAAGTGTTTTACATACAAGAAATATGTACTGATGTATTTTACAGCCTTGATTCTTGTAACGATACCAACCATGCCGTTGAACCGCAGTTCAGCGAGCTGCCCTAATTGGGCTGCTTGGTCGCACCTGGCTTTCCCCAATAAAGCCGGGTATATTTGCATGCTGAGAGGCCCGAGGTCTGCTGCACCACTGTATGTTAGGGACAGAGCCGGTTCGGCAGCTGTGCATCGCACCCCATCCAGTGGGTGCTAGGACCCGGAGGAAGCTTAAAGCGTCAAGAGCCAGTCTTCCCTTGGCGGTTTTCAAGAGCCCACAGTCTTCCCCACAGTGCTGGGTCAGAGCTGTCAGCCCAGCAATCAGGGCATCTTTCTCTTGTTTGGTAATTTTGGTTTGTTTTTTGGGGTTATTTCTGTTTGTTTTTATTTTACAGGAGCGAGCCCCCGGCCCGGGGTTGTCAGCATCGTGGCGCAGAGTAAACAGACCTGACAGCCTTGGGAGTCCGCAGTTCGAGCCCCAGGTCATACTCGCTTCCTGCACCGGTTCAACTACCACGAGGGCTGTTTTCCTTATTTTATTTTCATCCATTTTTAACCGCTGTCTTTATTTGAATTCTGTTTTAATAAACTCTTTTAATAAATTCTGCAATAGCGTCTTAACCCTTTTTATTTTTCATAACAATTCTATGTAGTTTCAGTGTATTTACCTCATCTATTGCTGGGTAACAATATTTGTTTTTAGGTGGGTCTACATGTACATTTATAGACCATTATGACTGATTGTAATGCTGTAATGGAGTCACAGCTTCAACGCATTTAACCATATTGAACTTATGGTATGACCTGATGGGAGATATAATAAGTGATAAACAAGATGGAAAGAAGCAAATTTGCATTTTACAGCTCTAATACCATTTAGCTTCACAGTAATTACTACCTGTGAAGGTAGAACACAGAGGTTACATGCACAGTTTGTAGATGTAACAGAGATATTGCCTATGAGGAGGGGAGCATTGGTGAAGGGAGAGTGAAGTTTTATTGCCCACAAAGAGAAACTC
This sequence comes from Microcambeva bendego, assembly GCA_034509265.1. Lineage (NCBI taxonomy): Eukaryota > Metazoa > Chordata > Actinopteri > Siluriformes > Trichomycteridae > Microcambeva > Microcambeva bendego. The sequence goes on along the minus strand of JAYDZG010000028.1, from coordinate 4,749,820 downwards.
TATCTTAAGGAGATTAAGCAGCAGGAAGTTAGAATGCAGCCAGGATTGTGTTTCTTGAAACGAGGTGATGGGTGGAATGTAGTTGAAGAAGCTCAGATGAAGAATACAGTAGCCAACTCCACAGGAACCATGACAGAACCCAACTGAAATAAACTGCTCTTTGTACGATTACAGAGAAAGTAGATTAAATGAAAAATAACGCTATTTCAGCCAGTCACAAAAGCAACGTGTCCTGGAAGGTAAACAACCAGTGGCGGTGGTAGTAGTAGTAGTTTCACTGAAATAGTGGTTAGATACAGAAATAACAGCACAAACTGAAATGCAACCAAAAGTATGTGCAAAGGTTTTCATCAACAAAAGGATGGTTAGAATAAGTAAAAAAAAAAAAAAACAAAGCCGAAATGGAGGGGCAGCAACATGCGCGCACATCGTACCCAAACTGGAAATGTATCTGTGTTATTATTGCCATAAAATAGGTAATTTAGCAAAATATTGTTGTAAAAAACAGACAGCTGATCACAGAGAAAACTTAAAGGATAGTCAGGACTCCTCACAGGAAAAAACAGCAGGGATTCCTTTCCCGGGCATTTCACAGAACCAGTTAGGTATGATAATATAGTCACTACAAAGATGCATGGAATTTACCCAGCCACTTCAGCCTATCTGTGTGTTATTAGTAGAGTATTTGAAAACCACATTTTTGTGTAAATCAGGGAACAGAATTTTTCATTTCTAGTAGACACCAGGGCTCAAGTCACTACTCTGTCAGAAACCGTTTGGATTTCTTTAGGAATACATTCAACAAACAAACACATCACAGCTGAAAGAATAGGTAATGCTGGTATTTTATTTAATTTGTTTTCACCCATATCTGTTAATTTAGGTCCTAAAATAGTTCCATGGCAGTTTTGGGTAGGGAAAGCTGAAAACATTCTTGATATGGATTTTCTGAGGGAGTAGAACTGTTCGCTGAAAGTTTCTGCTGATTCTTGTGTTTGAAACACAGCTTCTTTGAAACAATATGACTTGGATGATCATATGATTTGGTCTGAAGATAAGGATGACTGGGATTTTGGATATGGAACCTGTCAAACCTCAGCTTTTTATGTGTGCCTGCCACGCCCTCCCTATCAGGCAGCCCAGTATACAGACACACCGACCCCACCCTAATTAGCTCCCTCTAGCTAACCCAGCTGGTCTTTATAAGGAGCATGCTGGGCTCAGATTTTTTGAGCACATTGTATGGCATCTATTTTTTTTTTTATTGTGCATGTTTGTATTTCTGTCGGTAGGTCGGTCTTTTGGTATTTTGTCTGTCTTTCTGTAGGTCTGTTTGCTCTTTGGTTTTCAGTTTATGATCTTGTTTTGGTTTGTTATTTATCTTATATGTTATATATAGCTTCCTTCCTAAATATATTCCTATACATTCCTTCTCTAAAGACTCCCTGGGGGTTCCGCCAGAGACTGGGCAATGAGGATCTGGTCTGACTGGGTAACCAAGCCAAACTCTGTATCCGACTTTGAGGACCTCCAGTGCCTTGGAAAAGTATGCAATCTAAGTTTAACATGATCTGTCAGTATATACACACCTTGTCTGAAAGGCCACAAAGGCTGCAACACCATTAAGCAAGAGGCACCACTAATGAAACAACACCATGAAGACCAAGGAAATCATCAAACAAGTCAAGGACAAAGTTGTAGAGAAGTCAGGGTTGGGTTATAAAAATATCCAAATCTCTGATGATCCCCTGGAGCACCATCAAATCCATTATCATCAAATGGAAAGAACATGGTACCACAACAAACCTGCCAAAAGAGGTGTGGCAAACTCATAGAGACTTATCCAAAGCGACTTGAAGCAGTAATTGCCCCAAAAGGTGGCTCTACAAAGTACTGACTTTAGCGGGGTGAATAGTTATGCATACTGTAATTTTCTGGTATTTTGTCCTATTTGTTGTCTGCTTCACATTAAAAAAAATCAAATGTTTAAGTTGTAAGCATGTTCTGTTAATGAAATGATGATAAAGTTAATTTCATAACTTGCCCCATAATAAAAAAAGCAGACCCCCCCCTTTAGTTTCTCTGATCTAATAAGCGCATAATTTCATCAAATTACACGTGATTGACGCCTCTACGCTTATATTTTACGTGAAATTAATATTCAATGTGTCAGTTACCCCATTATCAATGTTATTATACAATTATCGATATCTTAAATTGTGAATGTAGAACAGAATATACAGAATTGTGCTTCAAATAAAGAACTTTATGTTGACATTTACAAGTTAATTTGCTGGTGTACAAAAAGACAGAGTTAGGTGCACCATTGAAACCAGTGAAAAATAGTTAGTCTAGTCCCCTGACTAGTGCTGACAAAATTCTGGGTAAGTGTGCTCACTGCCCCTATATTTATTTAAAAAAATTTAACTGGGACTTTATTTCAATAATTGTTTTTTAATAGCACATACAATATAAAACATTTTAATGACCATTTATAAAGATTGTTCTATAAGCTACCTTTTCCTTTTAAAGGTTTCAAATTATTCTTGTGCAAATAGTTAGTACAGTGTGTGAAGTTTTATTTTGATTTGTTTTATTTTGTTTGTGCTAAAATAGCATGTGTGATTTCCGACATAATTCCCATGCTTGTTTTAGATTGGAGAAAAACGCACTACTGGCGTCTGATGTACATATACAATGAGATTTAAAGAAACTAGTATCCACAGTGCAACATGTACGTAAAATATAACAAGATTATGGGTAAGATGAACAGTTTTAAGGCACTATATACATTTACAAGTAATAAACAAATAATATTTATAGATAATAAACAGGATGGTATGCATGTGTGGCAGATTTCATAAGTTTTGTTCCCTGAACCTCTGCCGATTTGACTCTAACTCCTTTTCGCAGAAGTTTTCTGGCAAGAGTTACTTATGTGCATTTGCTGCCGCTGCCTTTTTTGAACAAGGTGAAAAAGATAACCCCTGGAAACTATGCATATAATGCTTATATGAATCAAAAGCTTATTATTCATGGCCAAATAGCAGTAATGAAGTACAAAACATTGAACTGCTGACTGAAAATGCAATCACAGACAGAGAACCACATACCTAACGCCAAACAGGCAGAACTTTCATGCAAACAGGAGCCAATAAGATTTTATGCATGTGATAAAAAAAAAAAGATGCTGGGTGATAAAACACACAAATTTAGGAAAAGGCATGAAAGACAGTTTCTTTAGCGAGTGTTGCTTTAGCAGTATGCATTGGGTAATTTTCCTGTTGGAAGGTGAACCTCTGTCACAGACTCAAATCACTACAGACCGAGACTGCTCAAGAATATCCCTGTATTTAGCACCATCCATCTTCCCCTCGACTCAGACCAGTTTCCCAGTCCCTGCTGCTGAAAAACATCCCCACAGCATGATGCTGCCACCATCATGTTTCACTGTGGGGATGGTGTTTTTGGGGTGATGAGATGTGTTGGTTTTGTGCCAGACATTGTGCTTTCCTTGATAAATGGGGAGGGGTGGAGAAAGCAATGGCAAACTACTCCACTATCATTGCCGAAATACTTGATGGATCGATAAACCATCAAGTGACCGAGAGTCGACTGCGACTAATCGGATATTCATATATATATATTTTTATAAACAGTACCTTGCGAAAGTATTCAGCCCCCTTGAACTGTTCAACCTTTTGCCATATTTCAGGCTTCAAAAATAAAGATATGTGTATATACTGACAGATCATGTGACACTTATACAACACACAGGTGGACTTCATTTTACTATATATACAGTTTATATATATGGGTGGCACGGTGGCTTAGTGAGTAGCACGGTCGCCTCACAGCAAGAAGGTCCTGGGTTCGATCCCCGGGTGGGGCGATCTCGGTCCTTTCTGTGCGGTGTTTGCATGTTCTCCCCGTGTACGCGTGGGTTTCCTCCCGGTACTCCGATTTCCTCCCAAAGTCCAAAGACATGCTACCAGGTTAATTGGAGACACTGAATTGCCCTGTAGGTTTACCCAGCCGTGTAGCTGGAAACAGTTGCATGCCGGTCCCAAGCCCAGATAAATGGGGAGGGGTGGAGAAAGCAATGGCAAACTACTCCACTGATGATC
>JAYDZG010000028.1:4707244-4717558 GCA_034509265.1 Microcambeva bendego | reverse complement strand
CCAAAGATTTTCTATAGGGTTTAGGTCTGGAGACTGGCTAGGCCACTCCAGAACCTTGATATGCTTCTTATGGAGCCGCTCCTTGGTTATCCTGGCTGTGTGCTTTGGGTCATTGTCATGTTGGAAGACCCAGATACGACCCATCTTCAATGCACTAACTGAGGGAAGGAGGTTCTTTCCCCTAAATCTCGCAATACATGGCCCCGGTCATCCTCTCCTTAAAACAGTGCAGTTGTCCTGTTTCATGTGCAGAAACACAGAATTGTCCTGTGAGCACCTGCGATGGACTGGTGTCCCATCCAGGGTGTCCCATTGAACAGCTGGGATAGGCTCCAACACCCCTGCCCGACCCTAATTAGGATTAGGGATTAAAGACAATAAACTGAACTGATGAAAAAAAAAATGCTGCACATTCACCTCACAGACCATAAATCAACAGTTCAAAACCTGGCTCCTCTGCTTTTCAGTTTTCATCTGATGTGATTCTCGGGACTCACATTTAATCTTTCATTTAATCATTTTTTTATATTTAACCCCATCTCTTTTTTGTGTCCACCTTTGTGCCTAATAACAGGGCCCCTCTCGAGCACCAGCCAGCCCCTTCCTTTCATCCTTGCCAAAGGCTGTTATCATCTACCCGAAAACTCCCCATCAGAGGTACTCCACACAAGATGGCCCCAAGATATATTGGCCCATTAAAGGTGGTAAAATGTATTAACCCATTTTCTTGCAGGTTGGAGCTACCTGCTAGGATGAGGATTAATACTACGCTTCATTTCTTGCAGCTGAGGCCATTGGCGTTGCCAAGGCGGTGTTCCAGCCACCTAGTGAACACCATCCAAAGTGCACCCACCTACACAATTAACCAGCTTTTGAAAAGCACATGTGATAAACCCATAACTCAAAAGATAATCAAGTAAAACTCAGGGTCAATTAGATATCTCAGGTCTCTTAGGCATGATCTTCATATAAAGCCAGGAAAGGGATCCTTTTTTAAAAGATAGTTCCTTTTTTGCTTCGAGGCAATGACAGATCCACAAGACAGAGATATTATAATATCAGGTCACACTAACTCATTCCCTCTGACTTAATCCCTGATACCACATCTAAAGTTAGAATAGTGGACAATTTCAATAGTTTTTTTTTAGATCCCTACATGGACAGGCTCTCCTCAAAACCACCTCCTATTCAGTGCAGGTCCAAAACAATCACAACATTTCAAAACCTGACAGGCAGGGATTATTCATTTGCACAAAACCTATACTAGGATTGACCAGTTTCTAATATTATCAATTAATTTCAAAAGCTCCTAGCACTAAATATCGTAACATACTGATATCTGATCACAGCCCAGTAACACTTTTTCTGTCTGATATTTTCCTCAAGTAGAAATACACTTGGCATTTTAACCCTGACCATCTATCAGATACAAAATTTACAAAATTTACATAAATTCTAAACTAGATGAGCTTTCAATGACACAGGTGAGGTGTCAGATTCTACTCTTTGGGAAATACTGAAAGTTGTTCAATGTGGTGATATGGCTTTCAAAAACAAGAGAAGAAGAAAAGGGTTAAATAAATAGAAAATATATTTCAATTTCATACAGTATACAGGAAGTATTTTCAACAATCAGATTACAATAAAATTCTGCTTGTTCAAGTATAACTACTGTGTTCTCAGAAAGTTGGGAAAAACATAGACTGTTTTCTTAATAATCTGGAAATACCTCTCAGATACCGCAAAAAATAAACTTCACAAGACTTCATACTCTTCATTTGCAATATCGTCTTTCCTATCAGAGAAAGCTTCTGGTCTTGATGGTTTTAGTAGTGAAATTCATAGTCATCTTTCTTTAAGTCCCCCAAACATGAAAATAATAAACTTCTTAATTAATCCTTTTAGGCAAATATATGTATTATTTATTATATATAAGGAGGGAAAGATGCTGACCCTGACCCATGACTCATCTCCCTGCTGAACTTTGATCAGAAAATATGTTGTAAAATAATTGCACATAGACTGGCATGCTATATCTTGGCACAATTGGAAATCTTGAAGATCTAGTCAGTCTCTATGCTGATCACCTACTGTTACAGTATATCTTGGGTCCAACCATGTCTATCCCAAATCTTTTGAAATACATGGGTATTGGTTTGGTAAGTTTTCATGATACTCTATTAATTGGACCAAAAGTGAATTCATGAATTAACTGAGGGGATGGATCCAGTCTGATGATATGCACTGCCATTTAGAGTGGTGTAACGGCTTAAGATATAAAACAAAAGATAAAAATCCTTAGCTCCAGGTGGTGTGTGTCTAGCCTGACAAGTGCTTAAGCGCCAGGTTACTCACGAGGCATCCTGTGAAGGCTTCATTGCCACTATGGACGCAGTGGGGAGCAGCCGGAGGAGAGAGATGCAGCATGCTAAAAGCCCTCTTTAGTAAGAGACAATCTTTTCCTTCATGGGAATCTAGACTAGTGTAGTCTTGAGTGCTTGTTTAATTATTAAACAATTTTAATTTCAGTTACAACATTTCCTTAATGAAAAAGGTCTCACAAAGTCCAAAATTATTTTGGTCAATTTTAATTTTTACACTACTGAACTCTCACATACTGCTTGTTAAATTATGCTGCATTGTTTATAGTATAGGCCATATTTTCATTTGAAATCTTCTATATAGGTTGCTGCTATAGAAGCTATGTTTTACGATGTAAGCACAACATAACAGAAATGTTTATGTTTTATTTTATTAGAAAAATAAACACTGTGCTTAACAATATAATTAACTCTAGAAAGTCTGAATTTGAACCATTTGAATTTTTCCCACCTTCCCACCTTTGACATAAACCACCAATGACATTTATTATACTGGTGCATGTTTTTATTATTGGTGCATTATTATAATAATAATAATAATAATAATAATAATAATAATAATAATAATAATAAAATTATAAAATTATTACTGAATCAGTAATTCCTTCCTCCAGGACCCAAATCCACCTCTGGCAGAAATTACTATCTTTTACCAGATTCTTAATCTGGACACTTCGCCATTTGAACACATTACCCATAATTCAATTGGTGTCCGAGTGCTCGAAATCTCCGAGTGCTTCGAAATCTCTTCAGTGGCAAAGAGGACCAGAAAAAGAACTCAATCTACTTTAAAGTTCACTTACAGTGTGAACACAAAAAACACTGAGGTCATTTGCAGGTTGTTCAATTTCTGGTCCATTTTAACAGAACAATTTGGTTCATTTGAAAGGAACTATTGGTGTTTTCACATATCAAAAAAAAAAAAAAAAATGAAGACCAGAGGTGAATTAATGTCTGTACTCAGGATGAAGGCAACTGATTCAGGGGTAAAAATAAAACAAAATTCAATGAAATTAAATGAATGAATGTATACATTATTATTATTATTATTATTGTTATTATTAATGATAATGATAATAATGATAATAATGATAATAGTGGCTTAGTGGGTAGCACTGTCGCCTCACAGCAAGAAGGTCCTGGGTTCGATCCCCAGTCGGGGCGAACTAGGTCCTTTCTGTGCGGAGTTTGCATGTTCTCCCCGTGAGTTTCCTCCCACAGTCCAAAGACATGCTACCAGGTTGATTGGAGACACTGAATAGTCCTGTAGCCTCCTGCGATGGACTGGTGCCCCATCCAGGGTGTTACCATGTGCCTTGCGCCCGTTGAAGAGCTGGGATATGCTCCGGCACCCCTCCCCGACCCTAATTAGGATAAGGGATTAAAGAAAATGAATAATAATAAATTTCAAATGTTGTTATAGTTTTTATTATTATTATTATTATTATTATTATTATTATTATTATTATTATTATTATTAATGCAGGGTATGTTTTAAGGTAAAATGACCAATGCCCTGGAACCGCTTTCTAGAGTAAATTATATTCTTAAGCATTATATTCTTATTAACTTTTTAATAAACACAGAATTTAAATACACATTTATTGTATACTGTGCCACATAGTAAAACGTAAATAGCCTCTATAGAAGAAGGCTATATAGAAAATAACAAATTTAAAAATTTAACAACAAAAACAGCATATAAATAAATGTTCACTCAATTCTGGATGATGTGAGACCTATTTGATTAAGAAAATGTTGGAGCTGAAATTACAATTGTTTTATAATTAAATAAACAAACAATTGACCTACTTCAGATTCCCATGACGAAAAAGGATGTTGCTTACTGCAAAGGGGCTGTGTCTCTTCAAAGATTTGCCCACATTAAATATTTTCCTTATGATCATTATTCAGGGTAATCATTGCATAATTATCATCATTTTCTAGACTATTTATTCATTTGCAGGATTTAACAATTCACCCCAAGATATTGTGACAGGTTCCACAGAAGTGCAGACCTCTATTTCAAATCAAACGTTTGACGTGTTCACATATGCAAAGGGAACCATGACACAGCGGTCTCTGTCCTAAAATGGTCCAAGTGTGAAAACACCCTATATGTGAAAACCCCATAAGAAAGTGGACTCCATTATTTGTCTTTTGTCAAATGCTAGTGCTAATGTTTTGTAATTTGGGTTCTACATTTGACCTAACGATTGGGTACAGGCCATGCTGAGTGGCTCTGGAGGCTGTTTAAGCCCAGGATCCTGCTTACCGGTCCTTTTGTTCAGTAAGTCGACTGGAGAGGTAACTAATAACACATTTATGCTTAAGTACTCTTTAAGCTCCCTGAAACTTCTATCCACACTCCTCTTTGTCAAAATCATGTTTTTTCACCTTCTACTATGGACAAGGCATTCTCTGCCTGGGCTGACAAGGGACAAAGTTGTATTAGCGATTTGTTCATAGAAAATAAATTAGCTTACTTGGCTCAGTTGAGAGCCAAATATGATCTCCCACATACTCACCTCTCATTACCGGCAGGCCAGACACTACAAAAGAAGTATACAAAACTATACTTCTTAACCAAAAGAGCATCCATTTTTGAGCATTTGCTAACCATTTAATATACAAATTTGTAGCTTTTATGTTCTCTTTTCCGGACAATAACTGGTTCAGGCAATACTCTGGGAGGATGGTCTGTCCAGAATTAAATGTTGATGTTTAAGGTTCTCCACAGACTCTACTTCTCTAAAACTAAAATTAAATAATATTTATGGATCTTCCCTGGTGTGTTAGAAATGTCCTGTCCTTTTTCGTCCTGTCCAAGGTTGCACAGCTTCTGGTCTAATATATTTATATTCCTTTCTGACCTACTTAAAAAGTATGTGCCCCCAAACCCTACAACATTTTTTTTACCAGTATGGTAGCAGCCACTGGAAGTCTCCCTGTGCCCCATGTTTTAAAATGTTGCTACGAGAGATGACACAAGTTGCCCTGGTGAAACAATTGAAATGTTTGGAAAATAAAGTTCAAAAGCCTTTTCATGAAATGTGGAGCTGCTTTTTGGTACCCTAGGTAATTTATTTTTCGTTTTGTATTATCTATTTAGTTGTCAAATTATTATTATTATTATTATTATTATTATTTTAATATATTTAATTCTTATTTCTCTCTTTAGAATTTGCACATTTTATATTTTTCTGCTATTACTGTTGTTGCGTATTATTTGTGGGTGTGGGGTAAATGGAAATGTGTGTTTATTCTTGCATAATTGTATCATTGTTCTGTTCAGATAAAAAATAGATGATCACTACCTAATGATCACTTAGAATATCTGTGTAATTCTAATTAAATATTTAATTACTTTTAGAAAAGAAAAATCACAGACACAAAATATTTGTTTTTGGTAATTGAATATAATTATTTATATATTTATAAAATATAAAACATGATGATTATTATTTATCCTCATATTGAGGTAAGGTAATTTAACCACACCCACTACAAAAAGGTATTTCATATATTGTATTATATGTGTTCAACGTTGAGACAATAGTTTGGAAAATACCCTTTACTGCACAATGAAGAATTGCCTCTTGTACAAGACATGGTATCCATATACAATAAATTAAATTCCCAAATTACCTTAAATGGTTGTGAACCATTATTTTCAGAACTTAAAGTATTCTTTTGTTTAAATTTCCAGGCAAGTTCCAGTTTTGGATGTGGGATGTAAGTTGTCCTCATACTTTTTGTCACATAGTAATGTCTGACAGGGCATTTAGGTAAACATTAATGTAGAAAGTCTAACTCTAAACAGTGCCTAAAATGTGTTGTTTTTTCAAATAAGGCTGGTGAGTCAAAACACATTATTTAGACAAAAAAATACTGCATTAAGCAAAACTACAAGAAATAATGAGGTGAGTAAAATCCAGGTGGCTTAAATATAGAAATTTGGTTTCCCAAAATGATAATGATAAATGATAAATCACCAATATATTTTGTCTGTTCTTTAGTGTCATAATTATTCTGCATATGGAAAGTCACATTGATTTATTTAGAAAGATGTAGATTATAGTATTTGGTATAAATACTGACATTTTCACATAAACAGAAAAGCCACCATTTTATGAGTAACTGATCCATAGTTGACAGATGCATTGGTAATATAGTTATATTATAAGGTATACACACAGTTCAGTCTGAAGGTGTATAAACTGTCATAAAAGGACAGCATTCTTCATCGTAAGTCGCAACCAACTCAGATGAAATGTATGATTCTGTGTTTTTAATGCATTTTCTTCTATTTTTTCTTGATCAAAGACAGTTCCCTATGAATTTCAGCAAACTTTGGCCGATTTTCAGGCTTGTAATCCCAGCACCTCTGCATGACCATGTAGACGTCTTCTGGGCACTTTTGGGGGCATGTCATTCTGTAACCTGAATCATAAGAATGTTTGCTTCAATTATTTTACAAAGCTTAGAAACAGCAAGCATCATAAAACAACAGGAAATGAAAATACAGTAATGCCTCTATTTAACTCTTTTTAATATAATTCAGATTTAACAAAACTTGGAAGACCTAATATCTGGTCAGATTGTTTAAAATTCCAACAAATTATAAGTAGAGCCCTACTAAATTCAAACCCAGTCATTATCTCACAAACGAGGGCCCTCTGTCACGAACGATGCCCACTGTCACATCTCCACAAAGCCAGCTGCTGTTTGATGCCGCTGCACAACCCAAAGCTTCATTGAAGAAAAAAGCACTCCAAATTACCCCAAACTTTTGCCATCAAGAGGTCTTGACAGGATGAATACTAAACAGAAAATAACATGGAATGCAAATATGTGTGGAAATTTTGGCTTTTAAAGGCTGTGGTCTTAAACTTTTGATCGGCTAAAAAAGCATGTTTGAGTGTAAATGCAGTTGTCAATAAATTGGCTGCTCAAAAGTTTTTGTCTCTTGATCCCATTTCTTATTTTTGCATTTTGAAGCTCTACTTAGAACCTTCTTAAGGTCCAATAGTGCAAAATGCAAATTCTTGCAACTTTTGAACTGGTCCTAAGATTTTGAACAGGCGTGTATGTAAGTTTTGGGACCATAGTGCCACACCCTCAGAAATGTAACATTTTACAGTCCAGTGCTCCCCCCTTTTAGTATATTAAATTTAGGCTTCACTGTATCAGAAATGTGCTTCACAACATTGAGCCATTATATCTAAAGGTGACTAAAAAGGGTAGGAAAATATATACCTTTTTCAACTTGTTCACGGGCTTGTTGGTTTGTCATGCCTGGGTAAGGACACACCCCCAAACTGAATGTCTCCCACAGCAAGATCCCATAGCTCCACACATCACTTTCTGAGCTGTATCTCCCTATAGAAAATTAACATCTGAGTAAAGTCTCAAATAAATAGGTTTCAATTTAAGTTCAAAGGTGAAATTAGCAATGCGTTAGCCAAGTGTGTATACATTTTTCAATATGGCAAATTGTCTTTTATTTGTTTTATATGGTAAGAGTTATGTAAGACACAAAACAACTACAGACATATTTAAGTCTTGTTGTGTATTTTACGTTCATGGTCAGATGTACTGAAAATATGGAACGCCATTTGGGTCATTACAGCCCATGTTAACACATCAAATTTGAACGTCTTAACAGGACAAAAATGCCCTTCTTAACAGGTCAATTTTGAATGTCTTAAGACGACAAAATTGAAGACATTTAAATTGGGTGCTACCATTTCATTAGCTTCTGAGGGGAGGACCCAAACATTGCAAAAGACAAAACACGTTTTGAGAAAATCTGACCAACCTGTTAGCATTACATTATAAAAAGTTATATGAATTCATGGTCTTAACCTAATTTGTATGCTTTACAATTCACTTTAACATGTCATGAAAATATGTATATTATTTATAAATATATGTATAAATATATATTTTTCTGTATTGGGAATCGATCGATTATTGTTGACCTTTAAATCCTAAAACAATCTCACCCTCCTAAACGTGGAGAGAGAGACATCAATGTCATCAATGACATAAGAACATTCAGAAAATGACTAGTGCAGGTACTGTAAGAACAAACTTGTTTAGGTCGATTAAATGTGGTTCTTTCATGGTGCTTATGTTTTAAAGCAGAAACAAACAAGGGTGAATGCAAACTTGCCCCAACTGCTGCACTTTTTGGGTGGTAATTATTTACTACATTTTTGTGTTTCTAATTGTTTTTAATGCATTCAGCATGCATCATATGTGCCAATGTATACACAACAGATGAAACATTTTTGGTAATTATTTAAAACGATTTTTGGTTAACTACAATTAATTATTTCTAGTTGTGAATTTGTATATGTTTGATACATTTTTGTACCGTTTGAAAAAGGTCAAGGTAGTAAAATCTGTGATTAAATTTTCACTAACAGGTTGGTCAGAATTTCTCAAAACATGTTTTGTCTCTTGCAATGTTTGGGTCCTCCCCTCAGAAGCTAATGACCTCAAACAGCGTTTTAAAAAAAATCAAATAATTTACAGATTGTTTGTGCCATGGGTTAGTTGAAATCATGCATCAACAAAAATATGTATAAATAAGTAAATACATATACTGTTGTGTAAAAAAAATAAGATATATGAAAACCACTTATCCTAATCTGGGTCAGGTAGGGGTGCTGGAGCCTATCCCCGCTCTTTAACGAGCACAAGGCACACAGCAACAGCCTGGACAGGGCCCCAGTCCATTGCAGGTACAACCTGGTCTATGTTTTTTGGATTGTGGGAGGAAACCGCAGTACCCAGAGGAAAACCACAGACGGAACATGCAAACTCCTCACAGAAAGGACTCAGATCGATTTTTTTAAGAATCACTCCATAATTCATGTAGATAGTGTTTTAACCTCTGAACTGATATATTTAAATTTGACGGAGTGGCTATATCGAATTTTTTATTTCAGTAACAAGCAGAGAGAGAAAAATATTTTCGATTCAATCCAAAATTCTCTTCTTAAAATATATACTGTAGAATCCTTGATAATCTATAGATATGTAGTCCGATAACCCCTGAACTGATATCTCTTGGTTTGCTTGACTAATTATTAGAAAAATGAACTGATGAAAATAAAGTTTTAATACATCAATTTTTGAAAGCATTCTTAGTTTAAAGCATTTTCCCATATGCAATCACACACATATATAATCAGATACTTTAGATAATACATGCAAATTCACCATAATTAAGTGCTTCAGGTGCAGTCCACTTTATAGGAATCTGCTTGAGGCCAGATGATGAATAAATTCCATCATCCTCTTGTCGTGACATCCCAAAGTCACTTATCTTTAACAAGTTGTTATCTCCCACCAAGCAGTTCCGTGCAGCTAGGTCCCTGAATAAAAAACAAACAAACCTATTTTTAATAATTTAATTTTACACTGTTTAAGACACAGGGATAAATCATTGTTTATTTGGATTTTGTTTTACACTTTGCTTAAATGTATCAGTTAAAGTTAAATGTGAGTTCAAGGTAAGTTTGTAAGATGTAAACCAAAGACTGCAATATTGCAAACCTGATACCATACAACCCCTGGCAAAAAGTATGGAATCACCAGTCTTGGATGAGCACTCATTCAGAAAAACTAATTTCATTCTGTAAAACAAACTCAGATCAAAAACTTGATACAATAATTCCAAAAGTCATTCCAAAGTGCAACTTGTTGGCTTTCAGGAAATGAAGAGAAAACATTGTGGAAGTCAGTGAATGTTACTTTTTTTGACCAAGCACAGGAAAAAAATATGGAATCACTCAATTCAGAGGAAAAAAGTATGGAATCATGAAAAACAGATAAACAAAAATACCATTCAAAATACATCACTAATATTTAGTTGCACCACCTTTGGCTTTTATAACGGCTTTCAGTCTCTGAGGCATGG
>JAYDZG010000028.1:4690417-4707144 GCA_034509265.1 Microcambeva bendego | reverse complement strand
ACCTCTCAGAACCTCTGAGGACCCTTCTGAACCTCTGAGAGTACCCTCTGTACCTCTCAGAACCTCAGAGGACTCTTCTGAACCTCTAAAAGTACCCTCTGTAGCTCTTAGAACGTCTGAGGACCCTTCTGAACCTCTGAGAGTGCCCTCTGAACCTCTCAGAACCTCTGAGGACCCTTCTGAACCTCTGAGAGTACCCTCAGAACCTCTGAGAGTACTTTCAGTACCTCTCAGAACCTCTGCGGACCCTTCTGAACCTCTTACCGTTGGCAATCTTTCTAATTATAGGCCAATTTCAAACCTCCAACTTGTCTCAGAGATTCTAGAAAACAGTATTCATGAAAAATTTCAGTCAGGATTTAGACCCAACCACAATACTGAAACTGCAATAATAAGGGTTATAAAGGATTTACTAATGTCCTCTCATAATGGGTGCATCTCATTTCTCGTTCTATTAGATGTAGTGCAGCATTTGATACTGTCGATTGTAACTATTTATTTAATAACTTAACTGTAACCTTTACGATAATTTTAATAATCTTATTAATCTGTCGAATATTTTTTTTCCGATTAAAAACAATAATTTCCACCTCTTTATTCATAAATAGAACATTTAGTGTCACACAGCAGCTCTGTGTGTGCCTGCCACGCCCTCCTATCAGGCAGCACCATGTGCAGACACACCTCTCCCACGCTGATTGGCTCCTTCAAATGTAATTAGGTCCAGCTTCTCTTGATAAGGAGCATGTTGGACCTAACATGTTTGGAGCACATCACAATTATATTTGACTGTTTTCTGTATGTCTCTATCTCGGTAGGTCTGAAGGTCTATTTTGTATTTTGAATTTTCTGTATTCGCCGTATGTCTGTCTGATCTGGAATCCCTGTATGTCTAAAGGTTTTTGTTAGTTTTTGTTGTGTTCTCTTAGTTTAGTATATTTGTCTGGTATTCCTCTTAATTTATTATATTTGTCTGGTATTCCTGTATTTCAGCTACGGCTTAGTTTTTGTTGGTTTATGTGTAATTTAGCTACGGCTTAGTTTCTGTTAGTTTTTATTGCTATCCGCTTTAGCTTAGTTTGGTCCCTTTGTTTGATTTTGTTGGTTTAATAAATATATCTTTTGTATATTACATCTCTGCATGTGTGTCCATCCCTTCTTGTCCATCCCTTCTTGTCCGCCTCAGTCCCCGATCCATGACAGAATGCTGACACAACAAGATAATTGTTCGTTCTTTCCCTGCATTCGACTCCATTAGTTTTCCCCAGTCTTTTGCCCTAGGTAAGCCAGTTCCCTATAATGGAAGTGGCGGATTTGTTGAGGGCCTCTTCCTACACGGCAAACTTTTTCCAGTATCTGCTCGACCCTTAGCCAACTGAAACACAAAATTGTGTTATGATGTCAAGGCTACAGGGTGTTTTCGGCTATGGTAGGAAGGTGCACCCAACCTCCTAAGCCTTATGGAGACGCAGATTGTCCACTGTGGCAAAAGCCAGACACCTTGTGTTTGCTGGAGAAGTGGCCATGGCCCCAGTACCCACTAGAGAGGTTCATCGGGTCAGTGTCCCAATCCTCTTGTATGCTCTAATCAGGATCCAATGTTGGGGTACTTTTTCGTTTAGGTCCCGTTAGCCCCTGTGAATCTATGAAGTTTCCACCAATCTCGGGTCCATCCAAAGTATCCAACGGTTTCAGTTCAGTTCCTGTACACATTAACTGAGGACTTCCAGCCACTCGGGACCCATCTTGCCTCCAGTTCTGTCTGGGGGTCTATTCCAGTTTCCGTCGACTCTTGTTCTGTACGGGTTCCATTCCCCATCGGCTCCATTTCCGTCTGAGGGTCCAGTACAGTTTCTGTCAGCTCCGGTTCCATCCAGGGTTCCAGTTCAGTTTTAGACGGTGGTCAGCTTTAGCCGAACTAGGCCTGGTCAGTCCCAGTCTGCCTGTGCCATCCGTCTGTCAGCCAATGCCAGGCCATGACTGTTCCAGTATCCACCGGCTTCAGTTCAGTTCCTATACACATTAACTGAGGACTTCCAGCCACTCGGGACCCATCTTGCCCCACAGACCATCCAGCTGAAGCAGCTCAAGCCTCCGCTGACTTCTATGATCAAGCAAAATCAGGAAATGATCACCCAGCTTGGAGAATTGACCTGGTCAGTGAAAGCTCTCCCTCCATCGCCTCTGGTTTCATCCGAGGGTCCGGTCCAGTTTTCACCGATCTTGGTTCCGTATGAGGGTTCAGTCCAGTATCCCCTAGCTTCGGTTCTGTCCGAGGGTTCGATCCATTTTTTACTGGTCTCGGTTGTATCCAAGGGTCCAGTTCAGTATCTGTCAGCTTCGGTTCTGTCCGAGGGTCCGGTCCAGTATCTGCCCATTTCAGTTCTGTCCGATCCAGTTTTGGTCGGTCTCGGGTTCCATCCGAGGGTCCAGTCTAGTATACACCGGCTTTGGTTCCGTCCAATGGCCAGGTTCAAGGTTTGCCAGTCTCAGTTACGCTTGCTTCGGTTATGCACGAGGTTCCGGTTGTAGTTCTGCCGGGTTCGATTTTGTCTGAGGGTTCGGTTCCAGTTACGGCGATGGCTTTGGGTACGCATGCGGGTCTGGTTCCAGTTACACAGGCTTTGGTGACGTCTGAGGATCTGGTTCCAGTCTCAGTTCCATCCAAGGGTCCGGTTTAGCACCCGCCGGTCTCGGTTCCATTCGAGGGAGCATCAACTATTCTTTCCTTCCAAGGGTCAGTCAAGATTCTGTCAACTCCGGTTCCATCCGGGGGTCCATTCCAGTTTCTGTAGACTCCGGAAGTCCATTCCCATCGGCTCCAGTTCCGTCCGAGGGGCCTGTACAGTTTCTGTTGGCTCCAGTTCCGTTCTTGGGTCCATTCCTGTCAGCTCAAGTTCTGTCTGAGGGTGCAGTACAGTTTCTGTCGGCTCCGGTTCCATCCAGGGTTCCAGTTCAGTTTCAGCCGGTGGTCAGCTTCAGCCAAACTAGTTCTGGTCAGTAGATCATATGGCCAGTCTGTCTGTGCCATCTGGTCCGTCTGTCAGCCAATGCCAGCCCATGACAATCAGGTTAGTCTAAGTCTACATGTGTCAGCTAGTCCATCTGTCAGATCAATTCTATTGGTATCAGTCAGCCTATTGCAGTCCATGTCTGATCAGTTTGTCAGACCAAGTCTGTCTGCACCAACCAGTTCTTCTGTAAGTTCAAGTCAATCAGTGTCAGCCAGTCAGCTCAAGTCTGTTTGTATCAGCTAGTCAGACACACCTCCCCCACGATCATTGGCTTCTTAAAATGTAATTAGGCCCAGCTGGTCTTGATAAGGAGTATGTTAGACCTAACGTGTTTGGAGCACATCAAAATTCTGTTTGCCTGTTACCTGTATGTCTGTATCTTGGTCTGAAGGTCTGTTTTGTACTTTTTGTATTTTCTGTATGTCTGTCTTATCAGGAGGCTGTTGGTTAGTTTTTGTATATATTCTAGTTTTTTGTTGTTGTGTTCTCTTAGTTTCTGTTTGTTTATATTGCTATTGGCTTAGGCTTTGTTTTAGTTTTGTCTGTTTGTTTGATTTTGTTGCTTTAATAAATATATCTACACAAACAGGTTGGTGCTTGAAAAGTCTTACAATAATTAAATAATAAAGAAAAATAAGTGCATCGCGGATGCAAATACTTTCTTCAGGAACTTTGCATGGCAATGCTAAAAAAATGTCAACATGCTCCTGGCTACGGCTGGCTCTCTTAAGAGGGTATGCTGCAGAAAACAGGTACACAGACGAGTTCAATTGACTCAGTAAAGGGTGATTTATATTACACTGAACAGTGTGATTAAACTAGTGTTAAATATTTGTACACATTACAGTGTTACTTTAAACTCAATTTTTAGTAGAATTTACCATTAAGTAAGGTTAACACTATTTTTGACCAAATCTTATCTGAAATAGAGTTAAATTTGACTCTGTAGGTGTAAAATAACACTTTTATTAACACTTTTTTTGTGTAGTGTGTGCGCCATTACGTTTCCTCACTTCAAAACGGAACAAACTCATTAGAAGCATTTTAATGGGTTGGAACACTGGAGGAAATTTGTAATGAATTAGATGCCATTTCCTGCATTCAGGTTGTAACACCTTATTTTACCTCCAAAAGGGACTTAATTCAATTACTTTTTTGAGACGGATTCAACAAGTCCTCATTCAACTAGTCCAGGGATGCCCACACTTTCATGGTTTGAGATCTACTATTTTAGTTGGTCATTGCAATCATTGTACTTCATCATTGTCTTTTATGCTTGTTAAATAGGCTTCAGTTACTAAATAGATATTCAGCATTACAGGGCAAATGAGTGGGAAAAACTACACTTGTAACTAACACTTAATCACATTAACCTTATTGTGATGATTTGTACTTGGTGTTGGTGATGTCAGTAGAATTGCGGCTGATGCCAATTATCAATCTGTCAAGCCATGAGAAAAGGCTTATTTACACAAATAGGTTCATCCAAAATGTTTCTTTACCAGAACTCCCTACGCAATTGACCGGTATTCATCAGCCTGTTTTCAACCCACTGCTATGACTGAAACAATAAAATTAATGTGACACTCTCTCCGTTTAACTCGCTCAGCAGTTGTTGTTGGTTTTAAACCAGCATCGATGCGATTTTATCCATTCGTTATTGCAGTCCTAAAATACAGTATGTGTTGAAACACTCTTAGTTCAAATTTGCTTTCTTTCATTTGCATAATATATCAAAAATAAGATCTCTGTAAGTTATGCTGAATAACTGACATAGGCCTTTATATCATCTAGGTTACATTGTAATGCCCAAACTGGATGCTCTGCTAGATCCAAAATCAAGCTTCAGTTGGTTCAAAATGCAGCAGCGCAAGTACTAACTACAATTTAAAAAATTGATATTACTCTGGTTCAAACTCTAAACTGGCTACCATTTAAATGTATTAACTATTAAATAATTTGCTTACTTATAAAGTGCTAAATGGTCTGGCTCCTCAGTGAGCTCTGAGTGAGCTTATTGTGCACACTCACTTTGTTCACAAGATGCAGGGTTACTTATAATCGTTGGAATAATCTCCCTGGCTCTGCTTGGGACTCAAACCCAGTCTCAATGTTCAAGTATAGGTTGAAACATTCATTTACTCAGGCTTTGATTAGTCTTCAAACTAGGGGTGTGTGGCTCTGGTCCTGGATGTCTGAGCGATCTAGTGCTCTCATGTTTTTCAGATTTCCTAGTGCTGCACATCTGCCTCTGTCTGATTTGTGACCTCCAGGACAGGGACTGTCCGCCCAAATACAGACTAAGGAGCAGAGCTTGGGGGTTCTTGGTCATAGAAACTTCTGTTCTGTATGATCACTCAGGATTAATGTAGGTGGGTGAGAGGGGCACTAATGTTTTATGAAAGCCTTCATGACCATGTTACCTGCTCGCTCCACCTTTTAGTTATTCTTTAATAGTTAGGGGTGCCAAATGCAAAAGCTACTCTCTGTAAAACTGTTTGCTCTTAATGATTACACTTTGAACTACATATTCTGTTGTTTACTGCATGGTGATATTTCTAATTGAAACCTGGTTAACCTCTCGGGTCTGCACACAAAAACTGACATGCCAACAATGCTGCTCCTGATGAGACGAGAATGTCTAGAACTCAAAGAATATCCAGAACTCGCAATGGACGTTTTCAGAAACTGGACTGAACAATGAATAACTCCAATATATATTTATTGTTTCAGCTCATATGTGTGTTTGTATGATATGTATTGTTTGCATAAAAAGTATAAATACTGTTTATTTAAAATATTCCAGTCCATTCAAGAAGGTTGGGTACCTACCGACTCATTTCTCTTAAGGTTTCTCCCTGTATTTTAGGGAGTTGTTTCTTGCCACAGTTGCCCTTGGCTTGCTCAACAGGTTTTTTGGTCTGGTGGTACAAACTCTGTAAATCTGCTTTGTGACAATGTCTATTGTAAAAAGAACTATACAAATAAATTGACTTGACTTGCAGGCCACACTTGCCTTAGCTAAGGTCAGTGTTCATAATTCTAAAATTAGAAAGAGACTGGGCAAAAATGGCCACCATGGGAGAGTTCCAAGACAAAAACCCCTGCTGACCAAAAAGAAAGGCCCGTAAAGGCCCATCTCACAGTGGCCATAAACATCTGTGAACTGACAAGACAATAGTGGAACTTTTTCTAAGATATGCGTCTGTTACATCTGGCGTAAAACTAACACAGCATTAGTTCCTTAACAAAACACTGTAATTGATGGAGCCATGAATTCTGCTCTCAAAAAATTCTGAAGCAGAATGTCCGGCCATCACTTTCTGACCCTAAGCTCAAGCATGTTTGAGTTCTGAATCAGGACAATGATCCAAAGCACACCAGCTAGTCAACCTCAATTGGAGTGGCCTAGTCAAAGTCTGGACTTGAATACGATTGAGATGTGGTGGCATGACCTTAAACAGGCCAGTCCTCCTCAAAAACCTGCTACTGTAGCTGAATTAAAACAATTTGGCAATGATGAGCGGGCCAAAATTCCTCCAAAGAGATGGGAAAGACTTATTGCCAGCTATCACAAATGCTTATTTGTAGTTGTTACTCCCAAAATTACCTTTTTCACTCACTCACTCACTCACTCACTCACTCACTCACTCACTCACTCACACGCTCTCTACCTCTCACTCACACACACACACACACACACACACACACACACACAAACGAGTGTATTGGGGCCAAATGTTTTTTGCTTTTACTTTCAAGTCGAAGCAAAGTACTTTACTTCGGAATATAAAGTCGTAATAAAATAAAATGTTCATGATTTCTACTTGTATGTTTAACGCATTAATAAATCCCTGATCTTCTGTCACATTAACAGTGGTTATTAGTATAAAGACACTGAACAGGCTTTTAAATAAAATGTTTATTCAGAAGAATGTGCAGAACCGGTGCGCTCTCTGTCTGTCTGTATCACGACAACTGAGACAAACAAAATCATAAAAATCATCTAATTAATCATAATAGGTCTTGCTGTGTACCGTAGCCACCTTACAGCAATAAGTTTTAATAAAAATCCTGTTTTTATTCCCAGGTGGTCCGGATCATTTGTTTATGCAGTTTGGGATGTTCTCCGTGTGTCAGTGTGGGTTTCCTCAATTGCTCTGTTTTTCCAAACAGTCTTAAAACCTCAAAGCCCCAACAACTTATACCATATAAACGTCTGCGATTAACAAATGCTTAATGACAAATTAATTATAATTATTGCACTGACACATTTAGTTGTAGTCATGTGGATAATAACAATACAAAAAACAAAGTTACACTCACATTGTAACACACAGAGATCTACGGACTAAAATCTATGATTCTACCCAACGATAGCTTTGTGTGCAGGGAGAACATGTGAACTGCGTACAGAAATGATCCGGTAAGTAATTTACTTCGACTAAAAAAATTATTTAAGTGGCCTTAATACGCTGTTGTAATATTAAAGCCTCAAGACTTTTTGAGTATGATGCTACAAGCTTGGCACACATTTTGTTGTGCAGTTTACGTCTTAAGCTCCATCAGGTTGGATGGGGAGTGTCAGTGCACAGCCATTTTTAGATCCCTCCAGAGATGTCCAATCGGGTTCAAGTATGGGCTTTGGCTGGGTCACTGAAAGCCACTCCTTTCTTATCTTGGCTGTGTGCTTAGGGTCATTGTTCTGTTGGAAGGTGAACCTTTTCCCCAGTCTGAGGTCCAGAGCACTCTAGGTTTTCTTCATGGATGTCTGCATAGCTGAATTTATCTTCCCCTCAACTCTGACAAGTCTCCCAGTTCCTGCTGCCGAAAAACAACCCCACAACAACCCCACAGCATGATGCTGACACTACGCTTCACTGTAGGGATGGTGATGGCCAGGTGATAAACGGTGCCTGGTTTCTTCCAGACATGATACTTATTTTTTGTTTAATCAGACCAGAGATTGTTTTTCATGGCCTGAGAGGCTTGTGCCTTTTACTGAGGAGTGGTTTCAATCTGGCTTCTCTACCATACAGGTCAGATTGATGGAGTGCAGAAGAAATGGTTGTCCTTCTGAAAGATTGTCTCTCCACAGAACAATGCTGAAGCTCTGGCAGTGACCATTGGGTTCTTGGTCACCTCCCTGACAAACCCTTCTACCTCGATCATTCATTTGTGGATGACCAGCTTTAGGAAGAGCCCTGGTGGTTCCAAACATCTTCCATTCACAGATGATGTACATGTACTGTCAATTAGTGTGGGATGCCATACATAAGCAGAAAATCAGTCAATTTGCAAACAGCACGAGTCAAGCTGTAATTAATGCTCAAAGGGCACATGTCAAGTTATTGAGACTTTTTTTTGTTGGTGTATACCCACCACTGTTGTTGGATTTAGTTTCAATAAACTGTCTGAGATGAGGAAATCCGCATTGCATGCTTCTACTTAAAATGTCCTACATTCATGAAATAATATCACTGTTGCATGGACTTTTTACATTTTAACTACATTTAAGTCCTGTGAGATTAATTATTAGATTGCCACCCAGCTTGTTGGTTTGGCTGGAGAGTAGCAAACAAATTATAGAGATTATGTCTTAACAACCAATCAGCACGGCTGATCCAGGAGCTAAGGGAGTTAAAGCTTAGAAACTATAGATGTTCATTTACTCCAAAGTTCACTTCCACTTTGTTTCCTGGCTGTGTTTAAGTGCACTTTTCTAGCCTCCTCTAATTATTCTCAGTGTGTTGTTGGAATCCCCCTGGCTCTTGTAAAGGCTCTGTGTTGTGTTCATGCAAGCTGAAGTTTCTTTTAATAAAGCAGTTTTGTTAAAGGTAAAACTGAGTCTTCTCTTAAAATAAAAGCACTTTACATGTTTGCTTTTTTCAGTTAAAACACTTCAGCAATATCCAATAAATTATTACACCACTTACCCCAGATCGGTTTGTAACACTGTACTGATGTTACTTCCATATGTACGTACCATCATTCTTGCATTTTCTGGTATAATTAGGGTAAATTTTGCTGAATGTAAGTTGATATTTATGTTACAAATCTAGTTAAATTATATTGTTCTTAATAATTGAGTGTTAAAATGCAAACAAATTATATATCTCAAACATAAAACCATTTCTGGCGATTTCTCCAATACTGCGAGGGAAGTTAAAAAAAAAAGGTAAATTATGTCAAAAATTAAATGGTCAGATATGTACAATTGTGTCTACATTTCATTGACTACAAATGCTTTAGAACATGTTCATATAAATGACGAGTTCATTCAGAATCAGCTACTGATTCAGAATCAGCTACAGCTATCACAAATTGACTGACTCGATTTTGTTAACTTCTCAAACATTCTCATTGCGTCAATGCATTGGATAGGTCTAGACGCTGAGCTCCTGCAAGATGATTGAAGGATCAGTCGAAAGGATGAATCCAGTTTTGATTGACAGCTATTTTGAGATTTTACAGAAGTCACTTAATCACTGGGAGCTCAGTCCCATTGCAGATTTTGCGAGTGAAGTCAAAACAAAAACTGAAACCCATTTCTTGGTATTTGCTTGGTAAAAGTACTTCGCCATTTTAAGGCCATTTTCTTGAAAAGGAAGAGAGGGTAGAATTTATGTACAAATAAACTGACAAATCTTGTGATGTAAGCTGAAAATGAGCTTCCCCTCTTTGAAAGACCACAGCAGCCGGCACTGTTATCGACATTTGTCCTTTTTTCAAGACTGGAAGCATTTAAACTTTCTGTAAACTGTTACTATTTGTATTAATCGAGGCAAAGCAGACAAGTTTAAACATCCTTCATCACTGTATTCAGCTGTTTGTAGTCACATTGCCACAGATGTATAAAACTGAGCATTTACACATCCATAGATCATCTGCTATTTTAAAATTTTCTAATATTATAGCCGTTCTTCTGCAAAATCTTGGCCCAGATATATTCTTTCATCAAAAAGCATCCACCCACATGTTCATCATTCATTCTGGCTTTGCCAAAAGACAAAGAAGGGAAGTTTGAAGGGAAGGGAAGGGAAGTCTACCTAGGCAGCCAATATTTAGTCAGTCAGCATTGGATGCTCACTTATTCGGGAAGGAAATAAAAAAATGGCCAATGGGGCTGAATAACATTGTTTTCACATGTTAATGATGTTTAATGTGAACAAAGGATTATTTAGTTCCAAGTTCGCGCTTGTCAGTAAAGTTTAAGTGATTTGATAGATGTTATTTGAGATGCTAACAATCGTTATGTGCCACCTCGATGCCACCTCGTCCCATTGTTTTAAACGGCAAATGCTAATGAATGCATTATAATGGCTATTCAGATAGGCCATTTGAAGAACCCAACTTATAAAGCTTATGACTTAATAGAATGCTCACTAGTCATGCCAATTAAATGTTTATTTATCCACTATTTAGTCTTTTGCATTAATTTCTCATTGTTTTCTGTATGTAAAAATGTATTTTTTGCAACAGATTAATTGTATTTACATTATTTTTTGTGGGAAATATGGTTTCAGTTATCATTCATTTCGGTTATAATCAGACACTTTTGATATTACGATGAAAATCAAGGTTCCACTGTATTTGTTTTAGCCATTTATAAATGTTATCTTTAAACTGTGCTATTTACAAGGAATAAACTGGGCATTTTGTATGTTAGAGGCTCTTTTTATCTCATGCTTTTTATTAAAGCAAAAGTATTTCTTTATGATTAATTGCGGGAATAATCAAGAAGATACTTGGTTACAAAAACAATCGATAGCTGCAACCCTAGTTGATATTGAAAGCATCTACACTCGACAACACCACACACAAATGGGTTTGTAATGAATTACTGTAGGGCTTCTTACCTGTGTATACAGTTTTTAAGCTCCAAATAGGCCATTCCTGCAGAAGCATCGAGAGCAAATTTTACCAATTGCTTTGTCTTGAGATCTTCTTTCTTCTTCCTCAAGAATGACAAAAAGTCACCTCCTGTTCACAAAAATAAAAAGAAACTTGATTGCATCATTAAAACTTATATTCCACACATGTTAAATGTGTTTCTTAGGAAGGGAAGATAGTGCACCTGGGACAAGTTCCATCACAATATAAATTGGCTGTCTTTGTGTGCAGATACCTATTAACTTTACAATGTTGGGATGATCATACTGCTTAAGGATCCTAAAAAAGACAATTAAAATGTGGTAAACAAACAGTTGGAAAAAGCATACAAAACTAAGAAATACAAAACTATGCTGCATCTATACACACACAACATTTACATGTGTTTTTTTGTCCGCACTTGTTCCTGGTTTCTTTGTCTACTTTTGGTTGTTACCTTCCTGTGTAATTTTTCTGTTAACATGCAGAGAGAAAATATTTTTTTACTATAGAATGAAGAAAATACCAGTACATTCTTTATTCTGTAGAATTTCAGTGTGTTGCTTGGCGTTTCTTTGTAACTTTGTGTAATCAAATACATTTGTTAATTTTACTCTAAATGCCAAGTAAAATTGACAGTGTTTTTATATTTCTTGGCCTGAAGCAAATCAAAACTGAAAACTCCTAATAAATATTCCTTTATGTGCACTGGCGATGACCTGGCCACTCCGGACTTGTTCTACATGAGCGAAAACGAGTTCCTGGTTTTTGTTCAATGTTTTTTGGTAGTATTAGTATGTACTAATAAAGTTGATAAATAGTTATAGTTCTCATAATTAGCCCTTGCCAATTGATGATAAATGGTTATGGTACTGTAGCTCAGCGTCTTTCATTTGTTTGTTTATGAAACTGTTTTACAGTTTTTGGTTACATTCATGAAAGGAATACAGCAAATATTACAAGTTTCATAAGTAAGTTTATATCAAACACAGTCATTGACAATTTCCTATTCAGCTCACTTGCATGTTTTTGGACTGTGGGAAGAAACCAGAGCACCTGGAGTAAACCCCCACATACACATGGAAAATATACAAACTCCACAAAAGAAAGAACCCTGATTACTCCACCTGGGGATCAAACCCAGGACCTTGCTGTGAGACAACAGTGCTTCCCACTGAGCCACCATGCCACCTCTGGGTCAAATACAAATTAGCATTATTAAGTGAACTTGAACTTTGAGTTACCTTGAGAAGGTAAAATGTAATCATTATGTATCATTATATTTTATAATATGGAATTTTAATGTAATGAAATTGAAGCAGGGTGTTGCCTGCTTAACCTAAATATTACTTTTAGTGACATTTATTAAATGATTTCCAATAAAATAATCAGATACCACTGTGAGTAGCACTGACTTGTTGAACAGTTGACAGTTAAATTTACTAGTTTCTACTTGAAAGAAAGTTTATTAACTTTTTTAGGTAAT
Organism: Microcambeva bendego; assembly: GCA_034509265.1. Lineage (NCBI taxonomy): Eukaryota > Metazoa > Chordata > Actinopteri > Siluriformes > Trichomycteridae > Microcambeva > Microcambeva bendego. The sequence continues at coordinate 4,694,772 of JAYDZG010000028.1, read as the reverse complement.
TTGTTTTTTCAGTGAAGTAGAGAAAAAAGTGGAAAAGTCTACAAAGGAGTGCACAAAATTAATATATTAATATGGAGGGCGTCCACAACAGTAGGGGGTTCAAAGAGAGCAAAGGCAAGACCACTGGATAATCAGTGTATTAAAAAAAAGCTACAATTAAAAAATACAGTTCATTAAAATATTACATATTAAAAAATGTGAGTAATTGCAATTAATTACAGCTAATTGTGGGATGAATCTTTTTTTTAATCGATTGATGGCCCTAATACACACACATTATATACAGTGCCTTGCAGAAGTATTCACCCTTGGCTTGTTACAGATTTTGTTACATTACAATCTGTGTTTAAATGTTTTTTAAATCTGAATTGTATGTGATGCAGCTGCACAAAATAATTAAGTTGAAATGAGAAAAAATATATTTAAAAAATTGTGGAAATAAAAACTTAAAATTGGCACAGGCATATGTATTCACCCCCTTTTCTATGAAGCCGTTAAAAGTTCTGAAGCAACCAATTACATTCAGAAGCCACATGCTTAGTGAAATGAAGTCCACCGGTGTGCAAGTGTCAAGTGATATGTCAGGATATACACACCTTTTCTGAAAGGCTTCAGAGGCTGCAACACCATTAAGCAAGAGGATCCACTAACCAAACAACACCATAAAGACCAAGGAAATCTAAACCAGTCAGGCACAACTTGTAGAGAAGTACAAGTCAGGGTTGGGGTATAAAAAATATCCAAATCGCATATGATCCCCCAGAGCACCATCACATCCATTTTCTTCAAATGGAAAGAATGTTACCTCAACAAACATGCCAAGAGAGGGCTGCCCACCAAAACTCTCAGGCCGGGCAAGGAGGTCATTAATCAGAGAGGCAGCACAGAGACCAAAGGTAACCCTGAAGAAGCTGCAGAGTTTCTAAGCAGAGACTGTAGTTTCTGTCCATATGAACACAATGAGCTGAGCTTTATGGAAGAGTGGCCAGAAAAAGCCAGAAGGCTCATTTTGAATTTGCCAAAAGGCAAACTGTAAATGAAATGATGGAAACTCTCAAACAATCCATTTTAATTTCAGGTTGTGAGGTAACAAAACATAAAAAATGTGAAGGGGAAAATGAATACTTTTGCAAGGCACTGTACATATACACACAAACACACAAAAAATGTACCTAGCCTCAGAGAGGAACTTGATCTTAAGGTCTTGTGGAAGATCCTCTTTACAAGTCTTCACAGCCACTGAAGTCTTATCCCTCAACATTCCTTTAAATACTTCACCAAAGTTGCCCTACACACAAAATTTAACATTTAAATTTATGAAGGTATAATAGCATTATTATTGATTTTAAAAAGGCTGTAAAACATATTTCTGTTATGTGGGGTGGAGAAAGTGGACACACGGATGCAGATTCTAGCTGGAAAAATTATAGTATAAAAAAACAAAGTCATTAGAAGCCCAGTCTGCTGAGTGAGTGCGATACACATTCACAACACATGCTACCACTGCACAAATACGTGGCACACTCGCCACACGTGTCACTCGACATGAGCCTTGGTGACCTAGCCGTACGTGACACCACAGCGCGGACCGCGGCGAGGGGGCTTGATGAGCTGCAGCTACTGGAAGCAAAAAACAAAATAATTAATAAACAAATAAGAGGCACTGTGAGCACCAAAGCATTATAGGTGTGTCACTCCAAAGAGCACCGGAGCGCTGGGCTGCTTGCGGGTAGTCCTGGAGGGGCTTAACTGTACCTTCAGGCCAGGCATTCACCGCTGTGTTGACTTTAACTGACCCTTACCACCGGAACCTAATTAACTCCATGCTCCAACATGAACACTTGTGGCCCCTTTACTCGGACTCAGAAAATACCTGACTGAACCCATCACAGGATCAGTCCCACCAGAAGCTTTGTAAGAATGACACAAGAGATTTCACAAGAACCGATACTTCGTTTACTGTGGTAATGGAGGTACCAAAGGTTACAAAGATCTCCCAGACCACACGCTAATATCATAACGTTAATAATCAGAGAAAGCTAAAACAATAACAACAAGATGAATTGTAGTGAGATGCCTCACTCCCTTGCTGTTTAACTAGACACTGGTTTACCCAGTAGAATAGAACCCAGTGTTCCATTAAGTCATCACTTTATAAGTCAGGTTATGTGTCGTAGAGATTACATCGCATTTCATTAGCATTACTATCATACCATTCAACGGTTAAACTTCACCGACGAGCTCGGAATTACATACAAACACACACATACAGATTTATATACACTAAATAATCATGTAATAACATTTAAAACAACTGAGCATCTGACGCTGACTTGTTCTCGTTTATTTGAAGCCCATGTAGTAGACAGGATTATCTAGGATTTGGAACAGCCTCCTTCTCAGGAGCGCACACAAGATGACGTAAAATGCTGGTAGCATCAAGGTAGCATGCCAATAGTAGTAAATGTAAATGCTACACCAAAAAGTTTTGTTTTTTATTGGCACAATATAGTCAAAAATAGTAAAAATAGTTTTATTTTTATTACTTGAATAAAAGTATTAACTACATTGCACTATTTACTGGAAAGATACTTTTTAAATAAAATTTACGTTGGCAAGCATGTATTTCTTCTTCATGGTATTGAAATTGGTATCGAGAATGTGAAATTTTAGTGGTATCTATGCGAGCTATGCAACAAACATTGCACACTGGCTGTAGTCGGCTTAAGAAGAGCATGCCAGGTGCGAGCCATGAGTCTTAATAAGCTAGGATCTAATAAAGCTCAGGTGGAGGGACGCTCTTTGTTTGTTTATTAAGATATTAAACTCAGGTTTTACACTTTTGGTTACATTCATGACAGACACAGAGTTATTGATTCCTAAAGGTTGATCTGTTTAAGAGTTTATATCAAACACAGTCGTGGACACGGAGTAAACCCACACAGACACGGGGAGAACATGCAAAATCCACACAGAAAGGACATGGACTGTCCCACCTGGGGATGGGACCCAGGACCTTCTTGCTGTGAGACAACAGTGCTACCCACTAAGCCATCATGCCGCCCAAACATGCTCTGTAATGCAGACCATGCCGTGAGTTGGCACACAAATTGCAAGCAACCATCGACACGCTGCTCCTCAGATGAGATCCAGATCGCAACAGGTGAAAGCTGCCCACTACATGAACAAGCACATGGCTCTCGAACAGCCATCGGCACTGCAAACTGATCAGGATCATAACAATTTAATTTTAAAAATCAAACACGACTTACTTTTCCTAACAGATCCCCTAGAATGACATCCTCGTGATTAAGAATCCATTTTTTGTCCTAAAAAGACACCAAACACACACAATGATAAGCCTTAACAATTCTAAGCTCCAAGTTAATCATTATAAGGTCATTCATTAGTGTTCTTTTCATTTTCAAGCATGACAGGACAATAAAAACACAGCTTCAGATTTTTAAGCATTTAAGAATCAAAACTTTTTAAACTATTTTTTAGCTCATTTAAAGCATTTTACCTTCAGTTCCATATCAACTGGAAAAAGGTTTGTATGTTACAATTGCGTAAATCCAGGCAGACCCATTATTCAGTCTAATTAAAAGGCCACAAGCTCATCATTAATACATACCCTGTGTTGTAGTTTAATTAATACAGTGGTGTATATGATAGAATGGATGAAATAACACATGATACAGCACAAATTGATGCACTTGAAACAACTTATTTTGTAATAATCATATAATGTAATTTAATGTTAATGGCTTTTTGGTCAACCTTAAGAAATCAGGACGCTAGCAATGAATATGGTGATGCCATTGAGGGTGGCAGCATCCAACGTACTGTATCAGAGCATCATGGGCCACCTCTATATTCTCCGCTTATAATGTGTGAAACATCTGATGAATAAAATACAACTTTTTGAAATTTACTACATACAGCTATATGTTTTAAGTTTTCATTATACCATTTTGATAAAATCTTACTTAGACTTTTAAGAATTGTCAACATCCACTAGAATTGAGCCCACTGACCTAAATATTTTGAGTTTTGTTGGAACACCACGTGACCCAACATATGTTGGAGCAAAGAACAACATATATACACTGCTCAAAAAAATAAAGGGAAAACTTAAACAACACAATCTAACTCCAAGTAAATAAAACTTCTGTGAAATCAAACTGTCCACTTAGGAAGCACCACTGATTGACAATCAATTTCATATGCTTTTGTGCAAATGGAATAGACAACAGGTGGAAATTATTAGCAATTAGTAAGACACACTCAATAAAGGAGTGGTTCTGCAGGTGGGGACCACAGACCACTTCTCAGTACCTATGCTTTCTGGCTGA
>JAYDZG010000028.1:4642979-4659737 GCA_034509265.1 Microcambeva bendego | reverse complement strand
ATGGGAGATGTTCAACTTCACTTTCATGTTCATCAAACCAATCTTTCACCAGTCTTGCTGTGTGTATTGGTGCATTGGTGCACATGCCAAAACAAGCCTTCCTATTTTTGTTTTGTAAGTAAAGGCTTAGAGCCCAGATCTATGGAGTGTACGGATTAGTAATTGTGGTCATATTGACAGATACTGCTGTCTCTGCTTGGGAACTCTGCAGCTCCTTCAGGGTTACATTTGGTCTCTGTGTTGCCACTCTGATTAATGCCCTCCTTGTCCAGTCTGAGAGTTTTGGAGGATGGCCCTCTCTTGGCAGGTTTGTTGAGGTACCATGTTCTTTCCATTACAGGATAATGGATTTGATACTGCTCCAGGGGATCATCAGAGATTTTGATATTTTTCTATAACCTAAGTCTGATTTGTACTTCTCCACAACTTTGTCACTGACTTGTTTGGATATTTCCTTGGTCTTCATGGTGTTGTTAGGTTAGTGGTGCCTCTTGCTTAATGCTGTTGCAGCCTCTGGGGCCTTTTAGAAGAGTTGTGAATATACTGACAGATCATGTGACACTTAGTTTGCACAAAGGTGAACTTTATTTCACTAAGTATGTGACTTCTGAACGAAATACGTCATACCAGAACTTTTTAAGGGCTTCATAGTAAAGGGGGTTGAATACAAATGCAAATGCCAATTTTCACAAACACCATCACACAAAGGTTTGATCTTTCAAATAGCATCTCATGTCTAGAATTATTTAATACACATTGAAACAGGATTTACAACAGCATTTGACCTTCGGCAAAACATGTAGCCTATTCTTTAATTATCTTTAAGAAATGCAATTTCTTGCATACACATTTAAGTATTTAATTTAATTGAAATTCTATACTTTTTTACATTTATATTTTAAAACTTAGTGCTTAGTATTTTTAATAACATTGAATTTATAACAATGTATTGCCAACAATCTGTATTCATGAATCAGAGTTCTTTACCTTTTATAACTGCCTCCTTGTATTTTTCTTTGGCACAGTGAGCCTCCTTACTTAATTGCCGGTAGGTTGCTTTCAGCTTTTCAAGGTCGGTTTTCGTAACCTGCAAAAAAGTACACTCCTAGATCATAATCTAATGGCAGTAACATTACACACTAGTATTTTAATGTGCTGTTTTTAATTTTTGTGGATACAGAGCTTACCCAAACACATTGCAAGGAAAATACTTCCTGAACATTGTACAAATTCCTCCACCTACTTACCCATACACTCATTCACATCTATTGGGATTTATGAGCAGCTGATGCTCTTTTGGTTGGTGAAAACCAGATAAGCAAACTAGTGTGACAGTGACCAAAGACAAAGAATTAAACATGGACCCTTAGCTTCAGATCCCTCGGCAGGTTTTGTATGGGATTAAGATTCAGAGACTGGCTAGGCCACTCATGACCTAAATGTGCTTCTTCTTGAGCAACTCCTTTGTTGCATTCACTGTAGGTTGTGTGTCCTTGTCGGGCTGAAAGACGCATCCACGACCCTTTTCCAGTGTCCTGGCAGAGAGAAGGAGGTTTTCACTGAGGTAGATATTTGCCGGTACATGGTCCATCCTCCCATCAATGCAGTGAATTCGTCCTGTGCCCTTAGCAGTGAAACACCTCAAAGCTTGATGTAGGGACTGGTGTTCTTGGGGACATAGTGAGCCTTCCTCTTCCTCTATTTTGGTCTCATCTGACCATAGCACCTTCTCCCAAGCAATCCCTGGATAATTCAGGTGTCTATTGGACAACTTCAGACAGGCCTGCACATGTGCCTTCTTGAGGGCACTGCAGGATTTTAATCCATTACAGCGTAGTGTCTCTCACCTTTCTCATGATCATTGATACCTAACGAGGTGAGATCTTGCATGGAGCCCCATACACTTCCAAAAACAGTTGTCTCCTTCACACCCAGCTTCTTAATTATCGTTTTGAAGCCCATTCCAGTTTTGTGCAGGTATACACTCTTGTCCCTGACATCCCAAGACAGCACTTTGGAGATTGGAGTCCGATTAGTTCAGTGGACAGGTGCCTTTTACACAGCTTAAGAGTTGAGACAGGTGCCATTAATGCGGGTGATGAATTTTAATTAGGAGTATATAATCAGTCTGTGAGAGCCAGAACTCTTAATGGTTGGTAGGGGATCAAAAGCATATTTCAGACAATGAAATGCAAATCAATTTATGTCTTTTAAATGAACGGATTTTCTTGTTTTGTGTCTCTCACTGTTAAAATAAACCTATTATTAAAATTATAGATTGTTTTTCACAAGTTGTGCTGGGTTTGTATCAATAGCTCAGGTGTCTTTTATGTTGAACATAAGCCGTTCTTTACTCAATACTGACACCTAGTGTTCAAATATTTTAATTCGCCTAGTTTATCTCCAATACATGAATGTTGTGTTTTTGGAGGAAAAACTGTAATTTTATGTATAATATGATTGAAAAAATATGATTATTTTATATATTTGGGGGTTGACCCACTACTTTAGTGTGGTCCATAAAACGAATGGGCCAAAATACCAGCTACAGTGTGGTCAAACCTGGAGAAGGCTTACAGGAAACGTTTGACCTGTCATTGCCATCAAACATTGGGTTATGCCTACACTCTGTGCGTGAACCAAAACTAAAATGGCTGTTACAATTGTTTAGCCATATGGTTGGTTCAGCATGGCACTATTCTCATTGGCTATTCATGGCATTGGTCAGAACATGCGTGGAACCAATTCTACCGAGTGTTATGGACTATGTCTTATTGTTCTATCAAGGAAGCACTAGCACTAGCTTTGAGTCAGGCACATATTCAAAGCACCCACAAAAAACACTTTAAAATACAAAAATACAAAAGACAACTTATAGAAAGGCGTCTATAAGGCTTGTAACAGTGACTGTGTATAAAACGCTATTATTGTTTTTGAATACTATTATTCTAATTTTTATTAATTCAATTTTATTTATTACTATTATTTTATTTCCGAGACCTCGCCTCCCCTCCCCTCTATGTCTACTTTCTTTACCCACTAGACATTCATGTACTTGCCTTACTCATGTACTTTATTCCGACATCAGAAATTTGTCTGCGACAGCAAAATCAGCCGTTTAGTCCAAGTTCCATTCACAATGTTCATGTGGGCAACTTTCACATTAATCATGTCCCTGAACTGCGATGGACTGGCGCCCCATCCAGGGTGTTACCATGTGCCTTTCGCCAGTTGAACAGCTGGGATAGGCTCCAGCACCCCGACCCGACCCTAATTAGGATAAGGGGTTAAATTTACGTGTTCGCCAATCACAATCATTCAAGGTTTACCCTCTGTCCTTTCACTTTAATGTGTTGGAAAGTTTTAGTAGTTTCAGCAATCTCCTTAGATGCTTTCTCTGCTTGATGCTGTTAAGAGCTAGAAGGCGCAGCCCCATTGCCTAGCTACCACCGCACCAACATTCAACACCCCCCCCCCTCCAGGTCCGTTGGAGGGCCTTCCCGTGCATTTCAAGCCGTATTATGTAGACCTGGATGAATGCAGGGGCTTTATTTTCCAGTCTAACCTGGTCTTCGGTCTCCGTGCAGCTACATTCCACTCTGATTCCAGTAAGATTGCCTACGTCCTCAGCCTTCTGTGAGGAAGAGCTCTTTTCCGGAACGGTATTTGATCACCCTCATCATGCCGATGATGCTGCCACCCGACTGCTTTACCTGAGACAAGGCAGACGATCTGTGGCACAATTCATCATGGTGCTGGCCGGTAATTACCAGGAGTCTCCCCAGGCACCGGTTGTGTTCGGGTTCCCTTGGCTTGCACATCATAATCATCATAATAAAAGGTGGGGTCTTGGAATCCTAACTGCCACAATAATTGTCTCGGTTCCGTGGTCATACTTCCACCTCGGGTTTCCCTGATCCTCCTGCACCAGAATTGGATCTGTCTGCCATACCCAGCCTGTACCATGAGTTCAAGGAAGTTTTTAGTAAGGATTTTGCCTGTGCCTTGCCTCCACATTGTCAATATTAGTGCGCCATCGACCTGCTACCAGGTACCGGGTTCTCCCCTTTGCCTCACAAATTCAACAGCCGTATTTCATGCCTTAGTTAATGACTCAGGGACTTCCTAGATCGATTTGTGTTTGTCAACCTGGAAAACATCCAAATTTTCTACAAATTGGTAGAACAACATGTCTCCTACGTCCAGCAAGTCCGGTCCCGCCTTTTATTGAATCATCTACTTCTTAAGCCTAAGAAGTGAAAATTCCATCGCAACACTGCCTCCTTCCTGGGTTTAATCATACGACCGGGGAGAAATCTTGGGTTTCTTGGGATTCACTAATTTTGGATGGTTCATTAAAGACTACAGCCACCTAATCATGCCTCTATGAAGATTTCGTTTGTCTGGTCCCGGATCGCCCAGATCGCCATGGATCAGCTCAAGAGACAATTCACCTCGGCCCCGATCTGGGTCCAGCCACAACCGGAGCTACAATTTATCGGTCTGGACAACAAGCTCCACCCCTGCGCAGCCGACCGAAACTACGACATTGACAACCGCGAACTCCTGCCCGTGAAAATGGCACTGAAGGAGTGGAGAAATCTGTCTTGCATCCAGACAGCGAAACGGTTGAATTCACGGCAGGCTCACTGAGTGAGTTTTCGACTTCACCCTCACCTACCAGCCAGGGTCATGGAATACCAATCCCGATGCCTTGTTCCCCCTGCCCAGCAGTAGAGAGGTGTCCAGCGAGTCAGAGACACTAAACACCCCCCCACACACACACACACAGCCCCGGACAAGTAATCAGCCGCATCACCTGGGAGCTCTCATGGGCGATAGAAGATACCCAGGCCCGAGAACCCGACCCAAGGACTCTCAGACCAGGTATACCCGCTTCGGTGAGACCAGCTGCCCTTTGATGGGCACACAACTCCTGATTCGGCACTTCTGGTGGCCTTCACTCATGGCGGATACCCGGTAATCTGTCTCTGCCCAGTCAAATTGGCAGTACAAATGAGCTAACCAGGAGGGCGAGACAGCTCTGCGGTGCATTGTGGTGGACCGCCCCATGCAGTGAAGTGAATACCTTGGATGGATAGAGTATGCATTTAATACTCTCCAGTGCACCTCCACGGGGTTCTCTATGTGCATCCACCTGACTTTCCACGTATCCCTGACCCCCTCCACCCTCTCGGATCATCAACGGACAACCAGCATTCACAGTGCGCCACCTCCTGGACTCTCAAATCCGTCGACGGCAGGGAGGGATAAGTATTTAGTGAACTGGGAAGTGTATGGACCCGAGGAAAGGTGTGGAGTGCCCCGCTCATGCTTCCTGGGCCCGGCTCTCGTTCGTCAGTTCCATCGCAAACACCCTGACAAACCAGGTAGGGTTCCAAGAGGCCCCCATTGGGTGGGGGTACAGTTAAGAGCAATAAGGTGTGGCCCAGTTGCCTGGCTACCACCGTGCCTCTCTGCTCTCCACGTCACCTATTAACCAGACACCTCATTATATGTCAACTGTGTACTTAAACCCCTTGTTCTCCTCAGTCAATGCCAGAGGCATGTCGTCAGACATACTTCTCTGCAGAAAAACTTTTTTCCATTCTTCTTCCCATCCAAGTCATGATACCGGCGCTTCCATGAGGCGATCTGCAGCTGATGTTTCCACCGCTCATTTTAAGCATTTGGATCGGTGTAAAGGATCTTCAGCCTATAAAGTGCCATCTGATCTAGTTGGCACTCCCACTTCTTCCATGAAGGGATCAGTAGCTGACGAAGCCCTCCCTGTCCAGTCAGTGCATTTCAGACCATTTAAAATGTCTCCGCTGGCACTGTCCTCACCCTGTCCTGTCAGTTTTTTCCTGTAGTCCTGAGATCCTATCATACCTTGTCAGGATCACAGTTCCTCCTGCTAACTCTCCGTGGTGCATACCTGGTCAAGATCCCAGTTACTCCTGCTAACTCTATATGGTGCATACCTGGTCCCAATTCCTCCGTAGCTCACATCTGGTCTAGACCCATGTTCCTCCGTAATCCTCCCGAGACTCTCACCTCCCCATTGATTCAATAAATCTTCTGATACATCTAATTCTGGTCGCCAAGTGTGTTGTCTGAGGGTGTCTGTTGGTTACTAGGTTCCATATGTAGCTATCTTAACAGATGCATGCCAATAATTTGACCTTTCATAAAACGTATTCATAAAATAAGTTTTATGTCTCCTTACCTTATTGAGCTCTGACTCGATTTGCTGATGTATACTCTGATAGCTCCTTTTAACCTGCTGCTTATCTTTAATCATCACTGAAAGGCGATGCAGTGGGCCAGAGTTTAGCTCCTCCGCATGTGACCTCATGATCTTACTTAGCTGCTCTGTCTGTTGTACCATCTGGTTCCATGCCTAAGGACAAAACAGCACAATAACAAAATATATACAAGTTGTCAAATGGTCCTAAATGCTTTATACCACCCCTCTATCATATCAAAATAAAAAATGTTCACCTTGGAGACAGTACTTATGTAGTGAATCTGTGTGAAGTTGTCTTGCTTGTCAACCTGCTGGCTAATGTTGAAGAGGAGCGAGGCATACTCCTTGTCACTCTTAACACGCAGTGTCATGAAGCGTTTCACTGTTTCCAGCAGTTTCAGTTCCCAGTCCTGCAACTTGATTAGGACATCATGGGAGTTCCTCAAGTCTCGGCCAAACCCCATCTCACAATATACACGTATTTTCAACACACAGGGGGTGTGCCCTCAGGTCTGCATTTTGTGTGCTGCGTAGGGGTAAAACAAGTTGTATGTCAGTTAAGACAACCAATGGAAAAAGGCTAAAGCTAAAATAACAAAAAGGTTTTTATATGCTAACACATTTTTTATTTAAATTGATAAAATGCTAACATGTAACAAGTGATAACTATGTGTTATTTGCTTGGAAATATTATCTCTCTCAGGATGTCATTTTTCATTTCTACCGCCAATAAACCCAAAAGTCAGAATAGAATAAATCCTAGTCAGAATAAAACCTGCTTTTAAACTATAATAATAATAAAATTTGTATGGAACTGACAGAACATGCACATTACCAATGATTCCAATAAGCAGAAAATGATAATTAAAAGCAAAAAGTACAAAAATAAAACACCAGAGAAAGGAGAATATGAAAAAGGCTCCAATTTAGGAAGAAAAAGGATGTTCTTTTCACCACTGTACAGTGGAATTTAAGGGTTTGGGTGCCTTGCTCAAGGGCACTTTAGTGCCCTGTTGTCTCTAGGAATCAAACCGACAAACTTCCATTTGTAACCCGATCACCTTTGAAAATATCTGAAACTTTGGTACAGAAAGCCATGCTTTAAGAATCTAATCATATTTCCCAAAATGTTTTCCTTGCCCCAGAAAACAGCACATTGTCTGTTTCTGTGGTTTATGACAAAACACTCCTGCTCCAAATAAACCTTTCCTTACTGTGCCTCTAACTGCACCAACCATTACACTTTTTTTTTGCAAATCAATGATTAACTTTAATCAGCTTTAAAACCCTATTTACCCTGATTCGAATATCAACTGATTTCACCCTTCAACGCTTCTAAATTGACAGGAAATCTGACCAATTAAATGTATAGCGATCAGTGTGCAAGGTGGTACACAGAACTTGCAGAATGGAATATAGAAATATTTTAGTTTACAATTTCAAAATACAAGATTGTTAAACAACTATGTAATTGTAAAGTAAAATAAAGTGATACTTTTGTATATGTATATGTAGTTTAAGAGCATCCCAATTTTTTAGTTTTATTGCAATTCAAGTCATTTAACTCCAATGAATAGCTTGAAAAGGTAGGTGCTGAACTGCCAGAGGTAAAAAAAAAAATAGGTAAGGTTACCCAAAACTGAAAAATATAGTATATTTCAGAATTATACAAAAAGGTCTCTTTCAGGGAACATGCATTGGGTTAACAATTTAAAGCTGTTCTCCAGCAATAACGGTAAATCAAGCCTTGAAAGATGGTGCTACTAATTCCTACAGGTGTTCCTGTTTCTTGATGGCTTAAACCTGCATGAACACAGTGCTGGAAAACAAATTGGTACCATCCTCTCATTGAATAGTATTGTCCGGCAGAAAGTGTGTTGCTTCATTAATGGCAAGAAAAAGACAATTGACAATGGAAGAGATAGACCATCATAACACTTAAAAATGTAGGTCTTTCCTATAGATAAATTGCCAAGAAAGTCAAGGTGTCAGTGAGTACAGTTTTCTTCATCAAAGGAAACTGGGAGAAACTCTGACAGGAAGTGGTCTGGCAGACCCAAAGCCACAACTGAATCGGAGGTCAAATTTCTGAGAGTTAAAAGCTCACAGCACAACAGCTTCATGCAAAGCTTAACAGTGTTCATAGAAAGCAAGTATCAGTTTCAACTGTGAAGAGAAGACTTCGAGCTGTAGGTATGACAGGACGAGTTTCGGCAAGAAAGCCATTGCTAAGATGTCAGAATACAACAAAGAGGCTTGTCTGGGCCATGAAACACCTCCATTGGACTACTGAAGACTGGAAGAAGCTATTAAGGACTGACGAATCAAAATAAAATTTTGGGTTCATCCCGCAGGATCTTTGTTCGCAATTGCATAGGCGAAATGATGGTGAGAGGCACCCTGAACCAAAACAGCTAGCACAGAATTCTGCAGAGCCATGCAATACCCTCTGGTATGTGCCTAGTTGGTCAAGGCTTCATCCCACAACAAAGATAATGACCCAAAACCAAAGTCCAAGCTATGCCAGAACTACCTCAGGAAAAAAACAAGATGCTAAAACCACATCGAGCTTCTTTGGGATGAAATGGACAGAAGAGTAAAAGCAAAGCAGCCTACATGTGCCACACTTCTGCAACAGGTTTAGGAAGAACTTTCTGAAAAAATATCTGCCAAAGGTCCAACACACTGAATAAAAATAGACTTAGACTTGGATTACTCAACTCTCAATCAATCTCGGCCAAAGCTCCCCTTTTAAATAATCTCATGACTCACAATAATCTCAGTATGTTCTTTCTCACGGAGACATGAAAACAACCTGGTGATCACTTTCTTTTAAACATATTATCTTCAAGTGGCTTTAGATATTTAGCTAAACCAAGACCGAAAGGGAAAGGTGGTGGCCTTGCCCTTGTTTATTATAGTACACTTAATGTCAGTCTCTGTGAGTTTCATAATCATTTTCATAATCATTATCATTTGAATTTACAGCTTAAGCTAGTCAGTTCAACTCCTGTTTTGTTCCATCTAATCATCCACCAAAGGCTTCCACTAACTTCTTTTCTGAGCTCTGTGAGCTACTCACCCTGGCCAGTTCTATGAGCCCAGCTCTGGTTTTGCTTTTAACATTCAAGTTGATACTAGCTGCTCACTAACATTTGAGGTTGATGCCTTGCTGAATTGTTTTAGCTTGACATAACATGTTGACTTTCTCACCCATCTTTATGGTCACACACTGCTCTGCTCCTCCGGCCTAACTGTTACCGGCATAACTGGATCTTTTGTTGGTGTAGCTGATCACAAGCTTGTTGAAGAAACTATTAACTCTGTGATTTCACATCGCTGTGGTAAATCAATGATCTCATTTCATAACACCAAAGCTATCAATCCTCAGACCTTTAAAATTCTTCCCCTTTCATCTATTTCTCAGCGGTACAGTCATGATGATATTCTTTCTGTATTTAATCATACTATCTCTGAAATATTAGATAAAGTAGCTCCCATGAAGACTAGGCAGGTTCCTGCTGGGTGCTCTAGTCCATGGTTGAACTCCCATGTGTACCTACAGTTGTGCTTTAAATTCTGCTTACTCCATTTCATCTGTTAATAATGGTTCTGGTAATAGGACAACACTTTTTTCTGCCGTGTGGCACGGTGGGTTCGATCCTCGGGTGGGGCAATCTAGGTCCTCTCTGTGTGGAGTTTGTGTCCATGTGGGTTTCCTCTGGGTACTCTGGTTTCTTCCCACAGTCCAAAGACATGCTACCAGGATGACTGGAGACACTAAATTGTCTTGTAGGTACCGGTGATGGACCGGCGCCCCATCCAGGGTGTTACAGTGAGCCTTGCACCCGTTGAAGAGCTGGGTTAGGCTCCAGCACCCCTCCCCGACCCTGATAAGGGGTAAAAGACAATGAACTGAGCTGAACTGAACTTTTTTCGCCCTGTTGCCGCTGGGATTTTTTCTCCCAAGCTCAAAACTAGCCTTCCTATTTTTGTCTGTAAGTAAAGGCATTTTTTCTGGCCACTTTTCCATAAAGCCCAGCTCAATGGAGTGTAGGGCTTATTGTGGTCATATGGACAGATAATCCAGTGTCTGCTTGGGAACTCTGTAGCTCCTTCAGGGTTACCTTTGGTCTCTGTGCTGCCTCTGTGATTAATGCCCTCCTTGCCTGGTCTGAGAGTTTTGGTGGGCGGCACTCTCCTGGCAGTTTTGTTGCGGGATCATGTTCTTTCCATTTCAGGATAATGGATTTGATGGTGGTCTGGGAGATCATCAGAAATTTGGATATTTTTATAACCTAACCCGGACTTGTACTTCTCTACTACTTTGTCCCTGACTTGTTAAAAAAAATTCCTTGGTCTCCAAGGTGTTGTTTGGTTAGTTGTGCCTCTTCCTTAATGGTGTTGCAGCCTCTGAGGCCTTTCAGAATAGGTGTGAATATACTAACAGATCATGTGACACAGATTGAACACAGGTGGATTTTTCACTAAGCATGTGACATCTGAATGTAATCGGTCACACCAGAACTTTTTAAGGGCTTCATAACAAAGGGGGTGAATACATATTTACATGACAACTTTCAGTTTCAGTGGCCTTCAGCTCTTCTGAATTGTTGGGTCTGGCGTATCGCACCTTCCTCTTCACAATAACCCATAGATTTTCAATGGGGTTACTGTCAGGCGAGTTTGCTGGCCAATTAAGAACAGGGATACCATAATCCTTAAACCAGGCACTGGTAGATTTGGCACTGTGTGTAGGTGCCAAGTCCTGATGGAAAATGAAATATGCATGTTCATAAAGTTGGTCAGCAGCAGGAAGCATGAAGTGCTCTGAAACTTCCTAGTACATGGCTGCATTGACCTTGGACCTCATAAAACACAATGGACCAACACCAGAAGATGACATGGCACCCCAAATCATCACTGACTGTAAAAACTTTACACTGGACCTCAAACAACATGAGTTCTGTGCCTCTCCTCTCTTCCTCCAGACTCTGGGACCTTGATTTCCAAAGAAAATGCAAAATTGACATTCATCGAGAACATAATCAATGGTCGTCTTTTGGACAACTGTCAAGTCAGCAGTCTTCCCCATGATTGTGTAGCCTACATAACTAGACAGAGACCATTTAAAAGCATTTGCAGGTGTTTTGAGTTAATTAGCTTAGATTAGTGTGGCACCAGGTTTCTTCAATATTCAACCTTTTCACAATATTCTAATTTTTTGAGATACTGAATTTGGGATTTTCATTAGTTGTCAGTTATGATCATCAAAATTAAAATAAATAAACATTTGAAATATTAGTCTGTGTGTAATAATATACAAGTATATAAGCCTGTGTGTAATAATATACAAGTATATAAGCAATAAAAAACTTTTTCATGATATTCTAATTTTATGACCAGCACCTATATATATTTACTAATGAAAAAAAAGTTTGCTGTACACACAGTTTAACAAAACACCCCACAAACTACACAAATTCGGCTTGCCAACAGTGTCTTACAAATGCTGGCGCACTGCCACATAATCTGTGTTTATACATAAGTATAATGCATGACGATTTACAAATTTATCATGAAATTTATGTACAACTAGGGCTGAAACGATTACTCGAGTACATCAATTTTTTGAAAATTAATATAATTTGATCTATTAAACTACATAAAGCTCACACTGTTTTCAATGGATGAGTTTTACTTTTGCTCTGTGTGTTCACACTGTCGTCAGGTGACGTGAAAATCCAAAAACTCACACACCAAAACGGCAATAAATACTATGTTCACTGAACACTCACCCATCTTACCTACTGTTCAGTAAAAAAGTGTGATTTAGGACGGAAAGGGAGATTGATAAAGGGGGTGAACATATATGTGTAGGACATTTGTTTGGAAGCATGGTTTAGTTGATGCAGACTATAGCCAGGTTTCAATTCAGGTTATCTGCATTAATGAAAACTCCACTCAAGAATATGCATATCTATGCATGTTTCCATCAACTGTGTACAGTCACAGTGTAAAGTGTTCAATAAAAGTTCAGAAATGTTGTGCATCGACTTATTAATGTGACATTTTAGCATGCAAGTAAAGCAGATAACTAGATAGGGCACTAAAAATTTTGCCCCAAAAACCTGCAGCCATCAGCTGGTCACCCCAGTTTTTTCAGTAATTTATTGTAATTCAAGTCGTTGAACTTCCATGAATTGCTTGAAATGATACAAAGGTAGGTGCTGAACTGCCAGAGGTAAAAAAAAAAAAGGTAAGGTAAAAAATGGCGAGAAAAAGTAAATTAACAATGGAACAGAAATGGACCATAACACTTAAAAATGTAGATCGTTCCTACAGAGAAATTGCCAAGAAAGTCAAGGTGTCAGTGAGTACAATTTTCTTCACCATCAAAAGGGACCTAGCCCTCGAGTAGGCAAAAGGATGGTTTCACAGTGTGTGACATTAACTGTCAATCATAGAGGAGGAAGTATGATGGTGTGGGGCTGTTTTGTTGTATCCATGGTTGGTGACATGTACAGAGCGAGAGGCACCATGGACCAAAACGGCGAGCACAGCATTCTGCAGAGCCATGCAATGCCCTCTGGTATGCGCCTAGTTGGTCAGGAGTTCATCCTACAACAAGATAATGACCCAAAACATAAGTCCAAGCTATGCCATAACTACCTCTGGAAAAACAAGATGGTAAGATTGAAAACATGTGGCCATCCCAAACCAGTCTCCAGACTTAAACTCCATGGAGCTGGTTTGGGATGAACTGGACAGAAGAGTGAATGTGCCAGACATTTATGGGAGCTTCTGCAAAAGATTTGGGAAAACCTTTCTGAAGATTTAATTTCTATTGTAGAAAGAACCAGCCTATAACTCTGAGTTATATTTTTTTGAAGGGGTGTTGCAAACATTTATAGTTGCAGTTATTTTTTGTGTCATTTTGCCATGCATAAATGTTCTTTTAAAACGAACTGCACATTCTCCCTGCATTTAACACAGTTTAAAGAGACATCTTGTTTGATCTCATATCTATTTGTGCTCTTTATTTATGCATTTATTTATGCTCCTTTATTTAACAATTGAAAGCTGTAGAAACTTAACCAAAAGGCCCCAAGAACATCACCTATTGAAACTCAACCATACCAAATCTGAAACATACTGTTGTGACAAATGTTATATAGTTAACATTTTACCCATCCCATTGATACTCACACTGACAAATATTTCCAAAACTCATCAAGTGTTAAAAAGTACAAGTAAAGATAATAATGTTTACTTTACTAAACCTCTGAAGTTGCTTCAAACTTGGTGAGGACACTGTCAGATTTTACAATATAGAATTGAGTTGCTATGATGGACACAAGTCTAGAATCAAACTATGACATGACACAGATACAACTGTGTCTTAATTACAAATAATATTTTAGTTTGAATTAACTTCACAAGCTGGATACAAATTGCTGCCATCATTCTTGAAGGTACCACCACACAAATTAACAGGGTTCATAGGTGCCTGGGTGCCTCGCCTTTCATCCCATTGCGGAAATTCATATTGTGTTTACTTGGCAGTTTGTTGCGGTAACTTTGGTATTTTCTTGAAACCCGCAATAATAATTATATCAACAAGTCTATCAATGGCAAGCTTAATGTATATTATCCTGAAAACAATGACGCCAATACAGTCCACTGCATAAAAAGTTACACAAATCATAACACGTGATATTTCAAGTGTAAATGCGGGATGAGGAGGGGTACAAAACAACGCCATTGGCTATTTCAACATTTCACCCGTGTATTTCAACTCGGCGGCGTTTATCAACAAACGTGACGGACAAAGACTCAATGATCTCCATGTGTGTTCACTACACTAACCACAATTGTCCCATTTATCGCACATCGTGTTAAGCAGATTAAGCAAATTACTCAATAGAACAATTATTTTACCACATCACTACGATATAAACTTTAAATTAGTGTTAGCATAAGACAATTTACTAGCGACCCTGCAAATGTTGTGGCCTTGCCTTTTGGAAAATCGGTCAAAGCGGTCAAAAACTTTCCCCGAAAACTATATGTATCCAGGAAAACATAAGTTTGATATGACAGCAATGACACACAATACAATATTTATAGAACTTACTCTGTAGCGTTACACCGTGTTAACAAATTTCTTTATATTGCTCCTTTATTTCGCTCCGTTGCCGGAGTTGGGATACGGGAGGGGTTTCCGCTCTGGATTGCTACGCTGCAAAACCCATGACGTTGGCAGCATTAACCCCTGCGTCTACAACAAGCCGCTTTGACATAAAATCGTCTTCACCACATTTGCATTAGGGACATCTGCAACACTTTTATGACTAGACGTATTGCTTTATTGAGATATCTATAATTATGACTATCTGAAACGTACAAATCAGATATCAATAATTACATTATGAGCAGTCATAAAGTTAATTGCATTTATCATATGGCAAGCCATTTTAATATTTAATTTCGTCGTCTGACTATTTGTAATTAAATTCAGGGTATCTTAATACGAGTTTTGACTAGTAACAAATAACTTTTCACTGTCCGGAATGACCATTCAAGATATCTTCAATGACTTTTCGACTAGTCAGAAGAATATTTCAGGATATCTTTAATAGCCTTTCAAGATATTGTGGTAAAAAAAATTACACAATTACTTATCTAAAGAAAACCAAACCACCACCAGAAGTAGCAGAAAAGGTACATATTTATTGCATATTACAATAAATGAGTGCTCCCGGGTAACCACACATGAACACCCCCATTCCTGTTTGTGGTGTCTTTTTATACTGTCTTGTTTGGATATTTTAAGCCATACCTTATACTCTATACATTTTTTGCACATATTGGTTATGTGATTGGTTATGTCATAGGCTGTATTCTAGTTCCTCCTTATAAGGCATCCTGTAGGTACAGTTGCTCCAAGCTAAGAATGTACTAACCCTCACACGTGTACAGACATTGTAAATGACCAAAAATTTAACAAATCTGACACATAGATTGGTATACTGTACTATATGTTGGAGCACTTCACATAGTGTATTTACAATTATCCTGTGTTACTGTCATCCCACAGTGGTGGGCGAAAAAACCTTTATCCTCCGGCCAATAGATGGGGAAAAAAATCCTCACAATGCCCTTTTTTTCCTGAGCGACAGTTTCATACCAAGGTTCAGCTAGGTTTTAATGACTATACACTGATTTAGTTATGGCAGTGATTTAGTTGATTTAGTTATCTTTCAGTTGTTTATTGTTATCTTCTTTGTAGAATATTTGTCATCTGATGTGTAGATTTTCCATCATAGCTTATATCAGTTCATGGGTGCTTGTGTTGTCATGGATCATGGATGTCCTCGCATTCAGCTCCATTCCTGAAGTTTCCTTTGCAGATACAGTGAGGAAAATAAGTATTTGAACACCCTGCAACTTTGCAAGTTCTCCAACTTAGAAATCATGGAGGGGTCTGAAATTTTAATCTTAGGTGCATGTCCACTGTGAGAGACATAATTTTCAAAAAAATCCGGAAATCACAATGCATGATTTTTTTAACAATTTATTTGTTTGTTACTGCTGCAAATAAGTATTTCAACACCTGCCAATCAGCAAAAATTCTGGCCCTCAAAGACCTGTTACTCTGACTCCTAAAAGTCCACTTCCACTCCACTTATTATTCTAAATTAGAAGCACCTGTTTGAGGTTTGAGGTGCTTCTAATCGCCTTACGAGGACGTATAACAGGACATCGACGGTGTCCCCTATGCGCCAGTGTCACCGTCCTGGTCTACAAGAGAAGGGTTTGATTATTTAATTTGTTTTGTTTGATCGAGCTGTTAATTCGCTTCTATTACCACTGTAGCCAGTACTGGTGGTGCGAGTGAAAGGCGTAGGTATAGCACACCAGTGAAAACGGTTCAAGACCCGAATGTGAACTCTTTTTGTTTTTCGCGTGTTGTGATTCCCGGTGCTCGTTTGGCCCGACTTTTATGTTAGAATTGTCCTTTTGAACTTTTATTTACATTATTGCGTCTCTTGTTCTTTTTCTTTCATTTCAGTGGACTACAACTACCGCTGCAGCCAGCCACTCTACATCATCAGTGCCGGTGGCGCAAGTGAAGAGAGTTGGTTTAACATATAGGAGTTCTCTGTCCCTGATGCCATAATTACGTTCCGCAGGAGACAATTTACGCGAGAAGAAAGCCACAGGGTGAAGCCTGGAGGGAGGACCAGTTCGCTGGGAAAGGACAGCCCCGATCCCAGTTTCTGAGGCGTCCACCTCGACAGAGAAGGGTCTGGGTCGGGGTGTTTGAGAATGGGAGCGGGGGTGAATGGAGATTTTAGAGCTTGGAATGCTGACTCGGCTTGTTCATTCCACTGGAAACGCTTGGGTGTACCACGTAGTAGGGCGGTGAGTACAAAATACTTTTGCTAACTTATAAAGCAGTAAATGGTCTTGCTCCTCAGTATCTGAGTGAGCTTATTGAGCAC
>JAYDZG010000028.1:4503334-4529101 GCA_034509265.1 Microcambeva bendego | reverse complement strand
TGGAAAAGCATTCCAGTGGCAACCTGTGAAGCTCTGGTAAACTCCATGCCCAGGAGAGTTAAGGCAGTTCTGGAAAAATATGGTGGCCACACAAAATATTAACACTTCAGGAACTTTCACTAAGGGGTGTACTCACTTTTGTTGCCGGTGTTTTAGACATTAATGGCTGTATATTGAGTTATTTTCAGAATAAATTTACTCTGTTATATAAGCTGCACACTGACTACTTTTCATTGTGTCAAAGGGTCATTTTATCAGTATTGTCCCATGAAAAGATATACTTAAATATCTGCAGAAATGTGAGGGGTGTACTCACTTTTGTGATACACTGTATATATATTTGTAAAATTTAGTGGAAAATAAGTATTTGGTCACCCACAAACAAGCAAGATTTCTGGTTCTCACAGACCTGTAACTACTTCTTTCAGAAGCTCTTCTGTCCTCCACTCATTACCTGTATTACTGGAACCCGTTTGACCTCGTTATCTGTATAAAATACACCTGTCCACATCCTCAAACAAGTCAGACTCCAAACTCAACCATGGCCAAGACCAAAGAGCTGCTGAAAGACACCAGAAAGAAAATTGTAGACCTGCACCAGGCTGAGAAGAGTGAATCTACAATAAGCAAGCAAGTTGGGTGTGAATAAATTAACTGTGGGAGCAATTGTAAGAAAATGGGAGACATACAAGACCATTGATAATCTCCATCGATCTGGGACCCCATTCACGATCATCCCCTGGGTCAAAATGATCATAAGAACAGTGGGCAAAAATCCCAGAACTACACACAGGGACCTGATGAATGACCTGCAGAGAGCTGGGACCAAATTAACAAAGGCTACCATCAGTCCCCCGGCTTTAACCAGTTTGTGTCCCGGCCCATCTGAAGTTTGCCAGAGAGCATATGGATGATCCAGAAGGGGATTGGGAGAATATCATGTGAACAGATGAAACCAAAATATAACCTTTTGGTCATGCTTTGGGGCTGTTTTTTCTGCAAAGGGGGAAAAATGACTGATCTGTGTTAAGGGAAAAATGAATGGGGCCATCTATCGTGAGATTATATGCCAAAACCTTCTTCCATCAGCGAGAGCATTGAAGTTGGGACGTGGCTGCATCTTCAAGCATGACAATGATCCCAAACACACCGCTCGGGCAACAAAGGAGTGGCCTAGCCAGTCTGTAAAAAGCATTTCAAGGTCCTGGAGACTGGCTAGGCCACTCCAGGACCTTGAAATGCTTTTTACAGTAATTTGGGATCATTGCTTACTTCAGGGTTGCAAGATTTCAACAGTGGTTCCCTGCCAAAAAGCAGTTCAAAAACCTGCACAAATCAATGCAGGACAAGCACATGAGGTTTAGTATGTCACCGGGCAGAGTATGTTTTGCCCCGCCAAGAAAATATGCCCAATTGTCGGAAAACCTGGTGACCTACTCTGACCTTTCTACTATTTATCAGATCCTTCTGCTCAGACAGAAGACACATCACACCTCGTGTTTTTTAAAAAGTATTCCTCCACATAATCTTACAGGCTGCCCCTTTAATTGATTTCATTCCTTTACCATATGAATGTCATTTTCATAAGTGATTTCTAAATAGCTTCATTTTATTTAGTAATGTTTACTTCGGTAGTTCAGTGATTTAGACTATAAAGGTGGAGATTTTACATTCGTGCCCCTCCAAGCAGTAACAGTTGTGCTGTTAAACAAGGCCTGTAATCCTCCTGACTCCAGGGGAGCTTTGTAATCGGTAACCCTGCACTCTGACTCCAGCTTTCCAACAAGC
Source organism: Microcambeva bendego (assembly GCA_034509265.1). Classification (NCBI taxonomy): domain Eukaryota; kingdom Metazoa; phylum Chordata; class Actinopteri; order Siluriformes; family Trichomycteridae; genus Microcambeva; species Microcambeva bendego. Next base: position 4,527,313 of record JAYDZG010000028.1, on the reverse strand, counting down.
TCCAAAATGAGATAATGAGAAATGTTTAATTTCACTGCGTATTTCAGGGCAGTGGTTGCTCAGTCGTAAAAGATACAAGGAAAGTAATAAGAATCTTTGGTTCAAGCTCATACCATGTCCAAGTTGCCACTTTTGGGCCCCTGCAAGTTCCTCAACCATTATTAATTTACATTGTACAGTGCAGTGAAAATGTATTTAACCCTTTTATCATATGTTTTATATTATCAAACTATTGAACAAAAAGTAAAAATGCAGTGCTGGTTTTTAAATGATTTAATTTATAGAAAAGTGAGGGGAAATGCTATTCAGTCTAACTGGCCCTATTTGAAAAAGTAATGGTCCATTTAGCTATTCTATATTAAACACATAACGAAATGAATTTGACAGTTGGCAGGCATACCCCAGGCATATTTGGTGCCAGACATGTTGAAGCTTAACAGCACCTTTACAAATGTAAAACCTTTCTTGCCGTATGAAGCCAATTAGATGTCTTAAAAAGATTCAAATCGAGATGCAACATAACATTATTGAAATCACCAAAGTCACTGCTTAGGCTCGGGGAGTTCAGCAAAACACTGTGAGATTCATTGTCCACCACTAGAAAACTTGGAACCAAGGTAAACCTTCCATGGTGTACCCTGACTACCAAAATATTATTAAAACACACTCATCCAGGAAGTCACAAAAAATTTAAAACATCTAAAGAACTTCAGGACATGCCTACTCCAGTTACTTTTTTTACTCAGTGAAACAGTTTAATAGAAAAGTAATTATTCCTCATGGCTTATGTTACCTTAATATTAGTTGGAACAGCTGAAGAATTATGACACAGCCCGGATATAATTTTTTCAGCGCTGATTAATAATGAATATTTGTTCTTATTTTATTTTATTTTATTGTTTACAGAAATGGCACAAGTCAGTTACAATAGCGGTGCAAAACACAAAAAGAACACTTCAAATGTAACCAGGGATGGAATTGCGATAGCAAGTTATCGTATGGAATCGATAACTGACGCATTAAGTTCTGCAAACAGGATAACAAAAACATTTGTAAATGTGATCTTGAATGAATGAATGAAAGGGAAAAAATGAATATCCAAACATAAAAACCATATAACCACTTAACGAGTGAATATCTGAATACCCTAACATTCAGGGCTAGCCCTTGTGACATAGTGTGAAAAGTAATGACGGCATTGGCGACAACATTGCTAATTCTTTTTCACAGCAATGTATTGAAATGTGTCTCTTAAATGTAAATCTTAGATGCTAATTAGAATTGTAGCAGGTTAATTAAACTATGAAATATGAGGTAAATAATAAACAAAACAACCTTTGTTGAAAAAAATCATACATTGCACATCCACTCATGCTTAGTTTGTCATTGCTACATGCAGTATATGTATGTTGTTTGTTTTAATGTATGCATTCGAATTACAAATTGCTAAGCTGCTATGCATCAGCATACAGTCTGACTGCATGTTTATCACATGTTGCTCTACATATTACTTTATTTGCCTAGAGTAACGGTATTCTAACCCCTAGGATATTTTGCATCTTTATTAAGTATCAAGGTAGAACCTTGCTTATTGTAATATAGTGAGACCTGCAGGGCTTCAATATGTAGACTGCATCACTCACCATATGGGTATCTTACCATATCTTACACCCTGCACATTGCTATCTTAAATTGCTATCAAAATAAAGTATGATTAGGTAAGTTACTGGCATATTCTTATCGTGCCAACGGACAATACAGGTGCACTGATGACAAAATTCTTAGTCAGTTGTTAACACAGGCACAGGCAACTTGTCTGCGGTCAAGACATGCAGCAGTGCACAATAGCCGATGCCTGTTACATGAACAAAAAAATACAAAATAAAATATCATTCTGTTAGTGGGCAATGGCTATAAATTAAAGACCTTCTGATTACACCATATATCATGACCACAACAGTGTGTTAAAGGGCTTCCAATCGAAAGCACACTAAAGCATGTACTGTAATAGATCGTGAAAGTTTAAAGCCTGCACAGGAGTCACCTGTATCCTGGTAAGTAAATGAAATAATTTGATAAATAAGCCAAGTGTTTATATAAGGGGCATTAAAAGTCAGGAATGGTGTACTGGTGCACAATTGTATTTGGACATTTTTGATGAGTTTTCATCACTGTGTTTGAGGCATTTCTCCATGACTGAAGTGCTCCCGCACCTTCACAGCAAGAATGAGTAGGACGGTTTCCTCTGCTGTGAAGCATTGGACAAGTTCAGTTAGCTGTGCCACTAGTCAGACTGCACTGGACTCTAAAAGGGAATGGGAATGGACACGCTGTTTGGTTTATTCAGTGTTAAGCCCAAAACACACCCACGAATAATTAAGAGCCTTAGTATAGCCCCCTTGATGTGTACTTTTCCTGTCAATAAGATAAGCAAGATTCACTACCACATCCCAAAATCAAGCTGTGTGTGGTTCACGGCTCACCAAAGATCACTACAATAGGGCCCTTTGTCTTACTGTGATTCTACACTTTACGCCATCTTTCGTTATTCACGTCAAACCCCTTTTCAGATCAATTTTAATTATGGGATAGAGTAGTAGTGTGGACCACAAGTGTGCTGTATTTCCAAACTCAAAATTGGCTGTCTGTTGAGTAGGTCTTTTCATGTATTTTATAAACGATATGTATTCCGATATGTACTATGCTCTTGCATACAGTTTTCTACTTACTCTTAAGTATGTAAATATTCTATTTTAAATACACCCCTTGTTTAATCATCAACAAATGACTTTTGGTTTACATTATTGTAGTGATGTCATGATTCCAGAAATTCTGGTCTGTACCAATACCACTAAAATTCCACAATTCCTGATACCAATTTTGATACCATGAAGAAAACAAATGAATGTAGGTCAACATAAATGCTTTTATTTAAAGTCTTTTTCCAGCAAAAAGTGCAATTTAGTTAATACCTTGTTCTTTTTCCAAGCCATTAAAATAAAACAATATTTTGATTTAAAACTAAATTTGTGCCAATAAAAAACTTTTTGTTCTACCATTTATATTTACAGTTCCCAGCTGCCTGAAATATGAAAACATAATTAAATAAATTACAGTAGTTAATAATAATAGATTAAAAAGAGCATACAGTCTTCATTTTTAAAACAAACAGAACTGTTTAAGAAATAGAAGAGCAAAAGAGTGATCTGGACATTGCAAAGAAGTAAATTTGTTGGTTAGAACAAGGCCACTGACCTGGTTCCTTGGAACATTTCCAGCTTTTAAAAAAAAAAGTTTAAGAACTTTTTGGTATCTAACGCTGGTCCCATTGATTAAAATGGCATGCTAATGAAATTCGACCTAATCGCTACCTAGATAGACCGTTAGAAAAACCCGTTTTATAAAGCGATAATAATACAAAATAACACTCTCTGGTTAGACAGGTGTGTAGTTAAACGGCAAGGGAGCGATGCGGTTCCCAATGTTTTCAAACATGCCCTTTATCACTGGTTATGAACTACAGCAGTGTTAGCCTAAGCATGCTAACCTCGCATTTCACAAACAATAACGGTAATGATACAGGTTACAACCATTCACAATTAACCTGTTGCTTCTGCCAAATCTATTGCTCCTGGTGTTATTGTTTAAATGTTCTTGACTTATTATATGGAGTTAATTTTGTGTAGAAACTCTTTTTACGCATGGATGGGTCTTAGAATCTCTGTTGGTCACTGACACAGAGCTCTGAGCCCACCTCCTGGGACCAAGCCACGCCCACTCCACCGGCTTTAAACATGCTGAAACGATGGCTGTTCTGCCAATTTTTCCTACATTATCGAAAGTTCCTAACATAGCCTTAATTTATAGATCTATCTGTCGACATCTCCTACCTTATTAAAATGTATTCATCATACTTATGGGCTTTGCTCAGGGGCTTGAACCGGCAACCTTCTTATTATTAGACCAGCACATTGACCACTGAGCTTTTACTTCATTATTAAACTGCATTCTGCTGACAGTTAAGTCTAAATAATGTAGTAATATGTTCGTATAGTCTGGGCTCCAGACCAGTGGGTTTTCAACCTGGTGTGCGGCGGGTTGTTCTGTACCCTAAGACCCTTGTTTAGAGGTTTAAGACTCAAGCGGTTATACTATGTAATGCTTTGAGAGAGGGTTCAGCTGTAAATCTCCACTCCAACCCGGACAGTAGTGAGCTTATGGCCGATAAAGAGAGGTGAAAACTGACTAGCAAATACGCCAGTGGTATGCCACTAGTCGGTTTATTCACTACTTGACCGTAATTAACCTGGGCTCCAGTGTTGCTTGTCCATTCAGTCATGAACTGAGGAATCAGCCAAGGCTTATTGAAGGCATTACTTCCAATGAATAATGGGGTAAATAAAGCAAGCAAGGTCCAGTAGTCTGAGTCAGTGCACAGCAAAGAAGAAAACTTTTTCTTTTTGTGGCACCGCTAATACAACTGTTATAACATACAAACAAATAAACCACACAGTTTCATTTTAAATCTACCAATTCAAACACTGTAATGTTTTGAACCTTGGACGCAATGTTGGCGATACTATAAAAATGTCCACACACACGTGGTACCGTCATTCACTCTAGTTCTCTTGCCAAGTGTGTTTGTGCCATCTCTCGCTGTAAATCTGTAAATTTATTTACTTAAAAACCCCAAACGGTATCTTCAAACACTAACCCCACAAAGTTTTTAAAAAACTCAGTACTACAATAATAATTGAGCATAAATTCATATGAGGTCTGGTGCCAATTCCCAATTATAGTAACAATATAGTAATGATAATAGGCCCACCACTAGGCCTACTGGTAATAATAATAATAATAGGCCAATAATAACAATAAACCATATAACCTCGTAAGTATAGCAATAGCCTAATAATGATAATAGGCCTGCCACTAGGTCTATTGCTAATAATAATAATTATACTACTGCTACTAATAGTAATAATAGTATAGGCCTATCATCCATCCACCCATTAAAGGATTTTAAATGATTAAATAATGTCCTCCGATAATGGGTGTGTCTCTCTTCTTGTTCTATTAAATCTTAGTGCAGTGTTTGATACTATCTATCATAGCATTTTACTTGATAGGCTACAACATACAGTAGGTGTTAAAGGACTTGCTCTTTCTTGGTTTAAATCTTATTTGACTGACCGCTCTCAATTTGTCGATGCTAACAATAAATGTTCAGAAACTTCAAATGTAAAATATGGTGTTCCACAAGGGTCAGTATTGAGATCTCTTATTTACACTCATGCTACCTTTGGGACAAATAATTCGTAAAGGTGGCATTCATTTTCACTTATATATACACATACATACAGTCACGGAAATATGTGATTGAAAAAAATGAGCAGCATTGTTTTTTTTATAAACCAGAATAGGAATTTGAACAGTATAAAATAATGCGGCTCATTTTTGTCAAACACACACTTTATCACAAATTATCACTTTATCGTTACAATTTCTACAGGTGCTGGCCATAAAATTAGAATATCATGAAAAAGTTTAATTATTTCAGTAATTGTATTCAAAAAGTGAAACCTGTATATTATATTCATTCATTACTCGCAGACTGATATATTTCAAATGCTAATTTCTTTTAATTTTGAAATTTAGAATTAAAATAATAAAAAAGGTTCAATATTGAATACGCTTAGTGCCACACTCTAATCAACTATTTAACTCAAAACACCTGCAAAGTCCTTTAAATGGTCTTTCAGTCTATTTCTGTGATCTTGTTGTGTGATCTTACATTTACTAATTTATTATGAATGGAACGGTGGCTTAGTGGGTAGCACTGTTGCCTCACAGCAAGAAGGTTTAGGGTTCGATTCCCGGGTGGGGCGACCTAGGTCCTTTCTGTGTGGACTTTGCATGTTCTCCATGTGGGTTTTCTTCTTCCTTCCTCCCACAGTCCAAAGACATTCCACCAGCTTGAATGGAGACACTGAATTGTCCTGTAGATACCCGGGATGGACTGGCCCCCCATCCAGGGTGTTACCTTGTGCCTTGCATCTATTGAACAGCTGGGATAGGCTCCAACACCCCTCCCGAACCCTAATTAGGATAAGGGATTAAAAACAATGAACTGAACTGAACTAATTTATTTTGACTCAATTATGTTAAAGAAAATATTGGGAAATGTATCTGTTATAAATGTGACATGGTCTAAACTTAAAACCTGGTTTAAAGGCATTGAAGATAAAATATGATGTGCATTTTGCCATGGTTCTTTTGAATTTTCCATTTAGATTCTGATGCTTTTTTTCAGCTTTCATTCAGATCTAACTTGATTTAGTAATCAAGGTAAGGGACTAAGTAGTATTGGTTGGATCACTGATTGACTCCCCTCTTAGATGTTTAAAATCATGCATAATTGTAATGATTCATATTTGCTACATAGATATACTTTACTGTAAAATGTAAACTATTGTCTGTGTACTCTGTGACTTGCAGGTGTGAGCTGTGATGCATGTTTAAAAGGAAACTTCAGGGGGCGCAGATACAAGTGTTTAATTTGCTACGATTACGACTTGTGTGCATCTTGTTACGAAAGTGGAGCCACTACAACTAGACACACCACGGAGCACCCTATGCAGTGCATACTAACCAGGGTAGACTTTGGTAAGTAACTGCCCAAGTTTGTAAAGTGGAATTTATAGACATCTTACTGGCATTACTTACATCTCAATCTCTGCTTACTGCAGATCTGTATTATGGTGGAGAGGCATTTTCAGTAGAGCAGCCCCAGTCGTTTACCTGTCCTTACTGTGGTAAAATGGGTTACACAGAATTGTCTCTACAAGAGCATGTCACATCAGAGCATGCAGAGACCTCCACAGAGGTGGTAAGTACAATGAGGGGAAACCAGTTGCTCTTTCACGGTGTAAATACACTTCAGATTCATAAAATTCATTAAATTAAGTTCTCTACATGCACACATTCTTTTCTGAAAGTGGAGTTGCATGTCCTAAAGTTTGCCACACAAAGTTTGCCTAGGCATCCAGTTCATGAGCCTTCAACACCTGTCTCACTTGCCGATAGTGAGCAACCCTATGCATTAATTCCTACAAAACTGTTTGTACATAATAAAATTCCTAGATTTAATCTTACCTTGTACGGTAGAACAGTGAGATACTAAGACTGGACAACATTCTACTTTTCTTTATTTTCCATTGTTATTTCTTGCCACTCTTTAAAAACATGTTATTAAAATTATTAAACGTTCTCCAGGACAAACTTATTAAACCAAACTTGAAAAAAGCTATTGAACCAAAACAAACACCTTAACAGCTACTATTTACTACTCCCTCTTTTCTTTTAGATCTGCCCAATATGTGCAGCTTTGCCTGGAGGTGACCCCAATCATGTGACTGATGACTTTGCTGCTCATCTCACACTTGAACACAGAGCACCAAGAGATTTGATATCCTTTGTAAACTCAGCAGATAAGTAATTTAGGTACAAAAAGATTTAAATTGTTTTCATGAATTCATGGCCGTGAAAATTGAGTCACGGATCTTGAAGTGAGCCTTTTCTTGTTTAATATGTAATTGTTGTGAAATTCAAAATGAATGCTAAAGTGAATGAAAAACCTTTAAAGTGTCTTGTCACTTGATGTGTTAGGTTTACATTCAAATATTAATAATGCTTGTGCCAGTGGTTCATAAAGTGTGTGGGGTGGGGGCTAAAGGGGGCGTAGAGCTATTACAGGAGGGGAAGGGGCAGTGAGACCCATGAACTAGTGAAATTAATTATTGCTTTTTGAGTGCAACCGGATCTTTTCTCTCTGTTTCTGTTAAAGACAAAAACATGGCTCTTCGTTCTTTTTTTTACAGGCAGTAAAAAAATGCTAGTACCCACGCTACAAGATCCAAAAAGGAGCAAAAAAAAAAAAAAAAAATTACTAGAAACTTCACAATCATCAGAAAACCGTTGGGCTTTGTCCCAAATCATCTTACATCTAACTATAATTTACACTGAGAAAAGCAAAACACATCTGCAGTTGACAGCTATCAATTACAAATGAAAATAACAAGGATTCTTATAAATAAATAATAACATTATTTAATACAAATAAAAAGACATGAATGTAATGTAAAACATTATTATTGATTAAATAAGAATACATAATACAAAATATTATTAATTACCGCAAAAATCTCAGCTAATTTAATTTGAGAATAATTTAAATGGAAGGCAAGTGAACTGTTCACGTTGTAGAAACATTATACTGTTCTATGAATCACAATGGACTATAGAGGCTTTAACATAGTTACTATGACAGATCTACATGGCGTTGTACTGGTTGTATCTGAAAACGGTTCATTGTTGTACACTGCAAGCACCTGTTTTCAGTGGCAAGGCTTATAACTATGTGTAACGTGCACAGACCAGTTTACAAAATTGGCTGAAAGATAGTAGACTTTGACTGGCTTTCTAAAAATAATTAATTTTTAATAATTGTAATAATAAACTTCAAATTTTTAATCATAATTAATTGTGATTAGAGGACCAAAATAACTTGTAACAACAACTATTGTGTGACAGCCCTGGTTTTCTACAATCGTCAAAACAAATACTTGATTAGATTTCTTTAGTAAATAAAAAAATGTTGTAGTATGTTATCATTATGAAAACTTTGTGCTATGCATGTATTTGTTGTGTACTCTTTTCCTCTTGGCCCTTAACAGTGGGGTATTTACGATGAAAGCAGTGGCGTGCGGCATGTACGCAGGATGTTTCATCCCGGGCGTGGGCTGGGTGGGCCACGTGCACGGAGGACTAACATGCACTTTACTAGCAGCTCCAATACAGGGCTTTCCTCCTCACAAAGCTCATCCTACTCTCCTAGCAATAGGGAAGCCATGGACCCTATAGCAGGTGTGTTTTTATCCCTTTTCAACTGTAATAGTGCATTTTAATTGTCTTATTGTAGTGATTGTTGATTATGCTCCTATACAAAAAAGTGTCCATATCCAGTTTATTGCACTTCAAGTATGTGTTTGTTTGATATTGACATCTCTCTTTCACACTCATTTTTCTGTATGTTTTGATCTGATGCTTTCTCAGAGCTTCTGTCTCAGCTGTCAGGTGTGCGGCGTTCAGCAGGTGGTCAGTTAAATCCTTCAGGCCCGTCAGCCTCACAGCTCCAACAATTGCAGATGCAACTTCAGCTTGAGCGGCAGCAGGCACAGGCAGCACGCCAGCAGCTGGAAACGGCACGTAATGCCACACGCCAGCGCAGCAATGCTAGCAACATCAGTGCAAGTATGCCACCGCCCAGCACCACAACAAACACAGTCATAACCGAGAGCAACCCAATGGTCACCCACAGCTCCCAGTTTCTTCTTGCACGGTATGAATGTTCACACACAAACTGAAAATTACATGAGCATGCCTAAAGCTCCCATACTACACAGTATTGCTGAGTTAAAAAAAACTTTTTGCAGGTTAAGTTGCATCATCAAAATAAATAAGTATATAAAGCAGAACTTATTTTAAACTTATCACATAGAAAAACATGCACAATGTAAAGAACACACACAACACAATTTCAGAGAACATATGATCATGAAAAAAAGTTGTTAGCGTATTTATATTTGTTGTTTGTACATTCACAACAGGGAATCTCAATCTTTTAAATTGTTTACTCCCAACAGATATTAGACATTGTTTGATATAACCTGTGTACTGATGAAATTTGTTATTATGAGTTTCCTGTCATGAATTTTATCAAAAGAGTAAAAAAAATGACATTAAAATCCTAATAAACGAACAATCCTAACCCAGTGGTTTTCAAAGTGGGGTTTTGGTTCTTTGACCAATAGCAGGTTTAAATTGTCTTTCTTCTTTCGGCTGCTCCCTTTCTGAGTGGCCACAGTGAGTTGTGATCCACATTATTGATTTGGCATATTTTTTATGCCACATATCACTGTCATTTAGTCACAGTTTGTTGTCTGATATCGATATAGCCTTGTCCATTAGAATGTATAACACCTAAAAACATGTGGTATGTGAATGGGGTTACGGGGTTAAGGGCTGTACAGTTTTACATCTGCTGTACCCACACATATAAATCTCCATGGCTCTTCCATGCTTTCTGATTCCAGCATTGTTCTTAACACTTTCTTTGTAGACGGACTTGCTATTGTTGAAGATCAAACCTATCACAATGCAAGCTTGATAACAAGAAGGACATTTTCAATTTTTTTTTAACCTCCACAGGGTTTCACGGATGAGCTTGTGTTTGGGGTCATGAACAGATCTTTCATTTTTCCAAACATCAGTCCAAAAAACTTTGTACTAGAATTTCCGAAGCTTGGATCTGTACTTCCTGCTAATTAGTGGTTTACATCTTCTGGTGAAGCCTCTGTACTTTTGTTCTTGAAGTCTTCAGTGAGCAGGATATTGTGATACATTCACTCATGCCCTCTGGAGGTTGTTGCTGATGTTACTAGCAGTTGGTTTGGGGCCTTTTTTAAACAGCACACTCAAATTTTCTCTGGTAAACTGCTGTTGTTTTCCTTGGTCTACCTGTTGGACATATGTACACCAGTGATTACTTTCTTCTTCAGGACATTTCAAATGGTTGCACTGGCTATGGCCAATATTTGTGCAATGGCTATGAATAATCATTCATTTTCTCTCAGCTTAACAATAGCTTGTTTTTCACCTCTAGACCGCTCTCTGGTTTTTATGTTGATTACTCTTCTAACTATAAATGCACAGTCTGCACAGGCAATACCCAAATCTGATATAGAGTGTAGACAGTCAGTGCTATTTGTTGTCTGAAAAAATGTAAAAGGACACACCTCGGCAACAACACATGACTGACAGAGATTGGATTTCATGGATTATGTTTGCTAACAATACGGTGGGCCCTATAGTGTGCACCTTTTTTAAAATTGTATACTTGGTTGTATATCCAAAAACAAGTTGTTATGGAACAGTGTATTAGTTTAAAGGTTCTCCTTACATGTTGGGTCAGTAATGTGAATTGTTGTTGGGCAGTCCAAAATAAATGAAGAGCAGAAAATGTTGGCAAAATGCATTTCTGTTTGATATCTAGTAATCAACTACTAGTGATATATATTACTATAGATTATATATTGTTTATATTTGTGTTCTAAAAATACAAGCTAAAATAATAAAAATCCTTTAAATGAATGACAGGTATCTACATTTTTGGATAACCGACGCCGTTATCCAAAGTGCCTTACAGTAGTTGCAGTCAAGGGGCCAACAGCAGCAACCACTGCTAGGTTTATTATTTTAGCTTGTATTTTTAGAATAGCACAAATAAAAACAATATTAGCAGTAGATCTTACAATTACATTTTCAGCATTTAGCAGACACCTTTATCCAAAGTGACTTACAGTACAGTTACAGTACACAGTCTGAGCAATTGAGGGTTAACGGCCTTGCTCAAGGGCCGAACAGGGACATCCTAGCAGTGTTGAGGTTTGAATGGCGTTCTGCAGATTCATAGTCCCGTACCTTAACCACTAGGCTGCAGCTTGCCCAAGATCCTCACACCTAGCAGTGCTAGGTGAAAATAGCACTATTTTTTATTCAAAAGTTATTAGTATTAAGAAGCATATTGACATTTTGTCCTATTTTCCTGTGAATTCTAAACTGTTAATGGACAACAGAAATTAAACAGAGTTTTTGTGTTTTATTGGAGCAGATTGAATGAGCCAAAGATGTCGGAGGTGGAGCGTCAGGCTCTGGAAAGTGAACGTGCAGACCGTAGCCTCTTCGTGCAGGAGCTACTACTGTCGACACTGATGCGTGAGGAGAGCTCTTCCTCAGATGAGGACGAGCGCCGAGACTTCGCTGACTTTGGCGCCATGGGCTGTGTGGATATCATGCCTTTGGACGTGGCACTGGAGAACCTCAACCTGAAGGAGAGCTCGGCAGGCAAAGAGCCTCCACCTCCTCCTCTTTGATGATATCCCACCATCACGCAGACACTGTCCTCTGTGCTGTAACTGCCAATGACGGTTGGCAAAAACACAGCTCTGATTTTTTTTCCTTTTGGCTTTTTTTGTGGTTGTTTCACATCTGTCACTTCTGTTACATTGTAAAAATCCATTAAAAAGTGAGAATGACAGAAAAACAAGTGAGAACAAGCGTGTGAAAGAATTACTAAATACAGTGCAAATGTGAGAGAAAAGTATAATTTTATACACATATATACATAAAAAGATATATATGTATATGTGTGTGCGTGTGTTGATAATCAGTTCCATATTTTTATTTTCCCCCATTTATCAGGTGAGTGTAGGTAGCTGTGTCAGACCTCCGCTTCCTGTGTCTAACAAAAGGCTCTTATAAATACTCCACATTCAAAAACTGAAGACAGAACCCTTCTTTAATGAAGCTGCTGTGTGTATTTATGAATAGTAATTAATAAAAAGTGCTTGGATGAATTACCATACTTACTGCATGAGGTTATTTGCAGCGTGCATGATTTTAATGACCTTGTCATTAAAATGGCAAAAATTCCAAAGCGTTATTTTTTTTTAAGAGTACTTGAACTAAAATGTTTAGAAATAGGATGCTATATTATTATTCTTTGTTTTAAAAACTAAATGAAAATATCTGCATTGGAAAGAAAGCAATGCAGTGCTGTTTCTCTCTGCTCCAATCTTTTTTCTCTTCCTTTTAAGCAACCCACTTGATACCTTGATGTACCTCAAGTTGCAGAAACAACAATACCCAAATTTACTAATTTAATGTGACGGAGGGTGGCTTTATCTTTGCCAAGACCTAAAGACATAAAATAAAGCAAAGGGCAAAATGGAAATCTTCCTTCTTATGTTTTTTTTCCAATATATTTTTGTGGCAGTTATCATCAGATGTACTTTCCAAACTTTGCACCTGTAGACAACTGTTAATCTCTTCATGCTCATTGAGCTCCACTTTTTACATCCGCTTTCAAACGTGACTGGTTCTCAGAAGTGCATATCTAGAATTTGCTTTTTAACAATTAAAAACAACAGAAATTACCTTTATCAGCAGTCTGACTTGATAGGTCTGTTATTAATTTATATCTGACTTTCCCCTTTACAGATATTTTACTTTTTTCAGTCAAAGGAAAGCTGAAGATTCATCATACATCTGACCATTTTTGTTCACTTAAAAAAAAAAAACTTTTAGGTCTTGGTCTGCTGAGGGTAGCACCTTCTATTTATTTAGATTTGTTTCATTAATTATTCTTAATCTTTGTTATCAAATCTCCATGCCTATACTCTTCGATGTAATATACAATGTGTACTGAATGTGTGCGCTAACTTTCTTATTGGTTATAGGAAATGGGCAGACTTTCTTTTCTAATGTTAATTTAGAATACTACAATAAAAACACTGCGCAGCTTTTCAAGAAAACAAAGTAATGTCCTCTCGCTCTTTTTATAGCTGTCTTACATACAGTGTTTAAAATGTCTCCTTTTCATGTAAAACCCTAATTCCAAAAAGTTGGGATGATAGGAAAATGTCAATTAAACGGACAGCAATGATTGTAAATTCTTTTTGACCTGGATTTAAACGTAAATTAAAAATTATTTTTAACTAATAAAGTATTATTTACAAGCTTATTCTAACTTAAGTACTTCAACATGTTTCAAAATTGTTGGACATGTTTAACAATGTGTTCCCTCACATTTGTCCTCTGTAATATTTCAAAATTGACACCAATTGTAGTTTTAACAGTGGATTAACTTTCCTTTTTACAGTTACATGATTCTGTAAGATTTTAAGGTCTGTAGCACATGCAGAATGCTTACAAATGGTGTTTCTGAAACAGGATTGGCAGTGCTAGAAAAATACATACGTACATTTAAAGGTTAATGATCTTGATCAGGAACTCGAATGTGGGCACTTTGCAGTACTAGGACTTGGACTAGTAAGCTTCTGATTACTTGACCTTTTATGCTACCCTTATAGACAAGGCATTACTGGATCCTTCACAAATGTGAAAATTGCCTGCACTATTGGCAACTACACAATTCGATACCTGGATTTTAGATTTTACACTGGTAATAATTGCAATTTGCCATTTTTTGTCGCAGAAAATAAAATGCCCATTATTTGTAGAAATGAATATAATATTTTAATCATATTATGAACTATGAATGATTAAAACCCCAAATTCACTGCATGTATTTTTGGAGAAATGTTTATTAAACCATGCTAACTCACATTGTGAAAGTGACAAATGTCTTCCCATCCTTGATTATAAACAGTTTTTTCCTTAGTGCAGGTCTCTACTATATTCACAGTGTGATGTCAATAATTGGTTAGTTTCACTGATCTTATTTTTAAAAGGAATCACAGATCTTGCAAATTTGTATTCAAAAGTTCCACATTTCATAACGGTGATAAAACACCCACACAAATTAAAATTATAGTATCAATAGAAGCTACAACACACTGCACAGCTCACCCTAATAGCTTGTTAGTTTTGAGTCGTGTTTTTAGAATTTGAAGCATAAGGTAAATGCAAACTATTCCAGGTGGTGGTCAGCACTTTTAGCGCACTACAAATTCGAAGATTACTGCTTTTTTGTACTGTTCAAGAATGGAAGTATGTCATTGGATGCAGCCTTAGTCAAAATGGTGTGCTGCAACGATGTCTGTTACATTTAAATCATATTCCTCCCCATATTTCATATGCTATCTGAATGAACGCTGAACAGAAATCTTTTTTTTTTCACTGAAGATGGCTCATGAAATTGTCAGAGGCTTGATTTTAATGGTGTGAACTAGATAGGCTCCTTATCTGTCCCAGCTTTTTTGAAGTGTGGTGCAGGCATCAAATTAAGAATCACTATACATTTATAAAATAAAGTAAATCTTCTCTCAATTAGAACATCTCTTACTATTATCATGATCGTTAATAAGGTAAGGTGTTGCTAATCAAATTCATTGACGGTTTGGTACAATGTAGCAATTAGGTGTTTTCATCAAATCAAAAATGAAGGATAGCCATGGTGTTAGAAAAGCAGTTTCTACTCAACCAGGAAATGTTTATCAGTCAAACATTTTCAAATTTACCATTCTACAGAGGAAATTATTAAAGAATGGAAGGTCTTCAAGGTTTTTGAAATCCCTAATTAATAAATGTGTGGAATGGTTTGCAGTCCCATGACTATATATTATATTATACATTCAAAGTCAGCTGATAAATTATTTTGTTTGTACCTACTGTCCTAACCTTTGAAAACTTTTAAAAAGAGTGAAATTATTACACTTGAAATTAACATTTTTGAAATGTTAAATGGTTTCGGCTTTGTCTCTAATTAGCAGAAATACTGTTCAAGTCTTATCCAGTTACCCGATTGCATTACACTTACTCTCTAGCGACGCTTACATTCCCTCCGACTTTCATCGGGTTAGTTTTCATCTCATTTAGCTGGTGACTTTGTTTTGGCATGGCATTTCACTTTTGATCTGGTCACTCCTAATTTGAAAGTACACATTTTTCTTTATTTTCTTGGCATGGTTGTTTTGTCAAAGTTGCACAGCGCCGGGCTCCTAAGGTTCAAACCTCACAATTCTTTAGATTTTTGTTCAAATTACAGCAAGTCAGGTGTAATTAAAGACGATGGGTCAGGGCAGGAAGTCAACTTAGGGTTGACTTAGAATTACATGTCTTCTCATGCACATGTAATCTTACATTTTCTTGTCTTACCATTAACAAGTAGTTTTTCATTTTTGTTATATTTGCTTAACAATATATTGATGTGCAATTATGACAATTCTGGTATTTTAAAATGCCATTGCAGCTCGATCATGCACATTTACTGCAATTTGTTTTTAATTATGGAAAGATCTTTTTTTTAAGACAAGCAGACATGACTTGATTTTTTATTTATTTTGCAGAACTCAATTCATCTGGTTTTCTAAACTTGTATATTGTTGCACCAGCAGAATAATCAATAAGTAAAACAATGAAGTGCAAGACATACCACTTTTATTAAATACATAGTAGTACAAGGAACATTTCCACTGATTGAAAATAAAGCCGCTCACAGAATGAACAAAGCATAGGATACTGAGAATCTAAGCTGTGAAATTGATTCTCCAAGGAGCAAAACAAATGAAGCAAATACACTCTCACAGGCACATACTATGCACAAGTCTGCTAGTGAACAAACACAGTAACTCTTTAAAAAGGCTTCTCCAGAAGAAGTAATTCAAAAAGTTCAATTTTATAAATAGGAAACTAAAAACAAAAACAAAATGGGTTAAAAAAAAGGCCCCCATTTTGTGTAAATACATTCGAACAAAACGAATACAATGTTTAATGCTCATCCACAGTCTTTTATTAAAAAGAAATAGTGGTGAATAAAAAAATGGAAAGAGTTATAATTACCATGTTGGATCTAGTGTTGGTCTTAGATGTGTCTCATCATAAAAATCTTCCAAATCAATGTGGAACCAAAAAGAATGTTGTCTTTTTAAGTGGTAATTAAAGAAGCAGATGGATCAAACCTTGCAACACATTGTCGCACAAAATAATTAGTATTTACACACACACACAAACACACACACATTGTTTTTGGCCCAGGATTTTTTTCCTACCCTTTATAATAAGTGTTGCACGTCTGACAAGCTCTTTTTAAACAGAATATATATTTATATCGTATTTATATACACAAACATTTGAACTGTACAGCATGGGATATGATGTACAGGTTGGGTATTTATAGCAGACATGTATCTTTACAGAAGTATATTTATATATAAACTGATATTTTTCATACCAGAAAAAAAAACTTTCTACCAGGAGACACTTAGACTTTAAATGGATATTACTATTTAGATTAGTTCTTTTGGTCTGCAAAATCATAAATTAATATTTATCAATTTAAGGGTTTAGCAAATTTAGATAATTAGCTTAATGCACATTGTAGGGATATAACTAACATCATAGGTAGAGCCTTTCAAAAATATGCATTTTTGGCAGGGCTTACAATTATCTGGTGATTATTACTAAGTTTACAATTTTTACTCTAAATTCTGGTTTAATGACAACCAGTTCCTTCCACCATCCAATACTTCATAGCGTATTTGTTAGCACTCACGAAAACTTTTACTACACCTACTTTAAATAAAACAATAAAACAATGTACAGAATGTCCTGTTATAGTGTATGCTATTATAATTATTATAATTAGTTGTAGTAAACAAATAAATTGCCAGTTTGTCTTAACATTAACACTGTTAGTACTGAGACGTGTAGGTTTATATATCATAAAAGTTTTTTTTTTCAAAATCGGGTAAAACAAAACCTCATACATTGAATTCTGATTCTCCCTTCATAGGGTATTTTGATTGTGTCCTCAGGGAGTATTAAGCTTTATTATACCACTCTCATTATCACTCATATCACAGTGCCCACAAATTCATTGCTTTAAACTGCATACAATACATTAAAAAATAAAAAATAGAAAGAGAGAATTATTTATATGTATAAGCTGTTATCTTATAGTAAATCAGAGTATATAAAATTATACGACTAATCAAAAGTGCAAATGCAACTGTAGTGAGTTTTTGGTGTAGGTTAAATATTTAAGTGATCTGTGATTTAATGTCATTTAATACCTTCAATTCAAAGATGTTCTGATTATATATATTATTTAGCATCCCATCTGTTTAGCATCTCATAGTCATGAACACTTGCACTGCCCAGGTGACTGATTTTGCTAATGCTACAGAGAACATAAGCAAGGACATATAATATCTCATTTTTAAAATGCTTTCACGCAATTTAAACAGTTTTTCAATGATTTGTATGCGGAGAGTTTGCTCATTACTGCAAGTATGTCTTCAAATAGATAGAAAAAAAATAGTTTTAAATAGAAAGAAAATGCATCCATCAGTACCGCCATACTGGTTCTTCAAAGCTAAAAACAATTAGTGGAACAAAATCTGTGATAATTTTTTTGCCTCATCCGAAAGTTCTAAATGATTTTATTTGATGTTGTCAATGCTAAAATGAATAGTAGCAAGTATTTTTTTTCCCTAAAAGTCCAAAATGACCCGCTCTTTAAAGAGCTGTAACCCCAAAGACATGTCAAAAGCCTCTGCTGGTGAATGTGTCACTGTGCTCTTATTAAAACAGTAGTAAAATGATAAAATAAGACCTGTTTTAAAGTGAAAAAGCTTAGCTAAATCGAGCTGATGCTTAAAATACTTTGGGATTTTGTTTCTGAAGAACTTTAGACTAGACAAATAAAGATATTGAAAAGACTTATGGAGATTTAAAATAAAACATTGTATTGCAGTACACGCCTAAGTCATTATTTGCGTCCAGGGAAGCAACAGATTGTTCTGATGAATCAGCCATGGTTATCAATATCTAAGGATCTTCACATCACCCATGTCTTAAAAATGTCATCATGGTGGCAAAAAAGAAAAATTGACCAAAAAGGTATTGTTGGCCATTGCAATGTTTTCCATAAAACCCAAAAAATTCAGGTTCCACAAGTGCCTACACTGAATCTGTTCAAATTTTTTTTTCTTTGTTTTTTCACGTTTTCTCTAAATTTTTGCTTTTTGAAAAAAAAAAACTTCCAAACTAGTTACTATGATATAAAAAAAATCCTCCAAGTTCTGCTCTCCACACTCAAGAGTTTTTACATCAATCAGTTTAATCTCTTTGTTTGCCACCAGCACACAAAGTATTCAAAAAGTTGGCCAGGGCTGTATGATGTCTTCGAGGGAGGAATTTACAGAACTAAATCAACTTTAAGGCCTTCAGTCTCAGATCACATAAGCCCAATGGTTTACACACACACACAACACAACACACCAGCAGTCAGCCCAGGATGTCCAGATATACAGGTGAGGCTTTAGCCAGGCTCTGAAGCAGATTGTGAATTTCTTTGATGTTGATTCTCATGTAGGGTTCACGCTGCCAGCAGCCCAGCATCAGGTCATAAACTTCTTTAGGACAGGTACGAGGCCTCTGTAGTACTCGTCCCTGTGTGATGCATTCAATCACCTGCACATAAAAAGCTATTATTTTACATCGTTTTAATAAAAAACTAAAAAAGCATGTTTCTTATAGAACTTAAAAATATACTGATAATTTCAAGTGGCATTAAAAATACAACAGATTTTGTTATGAAATAAATGGTTTACAATTTAATAATGTTAATAGTTGTTGAAAGTTGAGTTTCACAACTGATATAAACTCATCATCATAGACAATTATGTAAATGCTACACAGAAGGCAGGTGACTGGAAAAAACTACTGACATTGCTTTATTCTTGTGACATTTAATGTATATCTGATCCCTGAACATAGTTGAAAAATGAATTTTAAAATGAAATCTCAATGAATTTTAAAATGATAATGCTGACCTCATTGTTCGAGAGCTGATACCAAGGCTGCTTGCCATATGTAAAGATCTCCCACAGGACAACACCCAAACTCCAGACATCACTCTCTGTGGTGAACCGTCGGTACATGATGCTTTCTGGAGGCATCCAGCGAATGGGCAACATAGTGTGACCACCCACCTGTAACAAAAGGTAAATGAATATTACATGCCAAAGCTTGGTGAGGCTTTTTCACTGACAGAAATATAGATTATCTTATTTGGTGTCTTGTTTTACACAGTAGAGGGCGATGACAGTCCTTGCTCCACATTTCCCCACAAAATTCAGACAGAGGCATGGAAGAGCTTGGAAAAGCACTTCAGTGTCATTTGTATCTACAAGCTTGAATCTAGTACCTTGTAATCAAAATAACAGTTCCTACAGTAGCATTTTGCCACTATCTTATTGATCATGCTGCTTTACAAACAAGTTTCAAATTACTGTCTGAAACTTTTTACACAGAGCAAAAATTCAGAGGTTTGAATGCACAAAGAATCAAGAAGTTTGAATGTAAATTAGATGATTAAGAAATATAGTAAGGGAACTATAAAAGGCATAATGTAGTGCCACTACCACTGTATATAGTTATGGTGGTGCACTATTGACTTCGAATGGGGATGTCATTGGGCAGTGGAAGGAAAGCTTTGAGGACCTTCTCAATCCTCACCTCCAGTGAGGAGGCAGAGCCCAGCCTGTCCATTACTTGGTCTGAAGTTGCTAAGGTAGTTAAAAAGCTCCTTGGTGGCAGGGTTCCAGGGGTGGATGAGATCTGCCTGTAGTTCCTCAAAGCTCTTGATGGTGTGGAACTGTCTTGGCTGACACGCCTTTTCAACATTGCGAGGACATTAGGGGCAGTGCCTCTGGATTGGCAAACTTGGATAGTGGTGACTCTTTATAAGAAAGGGAACCGGAGGGTGTGTTCCAACTACAGGGGTCTCCATGGTAAGGTTTCATGCAGGGGTACTGGAGAAGAGAGTCCGGCTGATATGTGTCATACAGGAAATTTAATTCAGAATAACAAACATTTTAATTTCAAATGTTACTACAACAGTAGTAGTAGTAGCTACTAGTGTATGAATGGACATTGAAGGTCCTGAACAATGATATTTTATATTAAGATACTTACTCTATAATAATCTGTGCTGTACACATCTCTGGACATTCCAAAGTCCCCTATTTTAACAAGCAGATTCTCTCCCACTAGGCAGTTGCGAGTGGCCAAATCTCTGTGAACAAAGTGTTGTGAGGCCAGATACACCATACCAGCAGCAATCTGATGAGCAATATGTAGCATCTGTGACTGAGTTAGCTCCACCAGTAAACTCTGCTGCCCGTCTGCCATTAACACTGCATCTGGCCCATGAGCCCTAAAATGCAACAGAGGAAGGAATTAAGGAATTTTCTTATCAAATGTTTCAGTAAACACACATTTAAATACTGCATTTTAGATTTACACCATTATTTAAAACAGACAAACAAAACCTGAAGATACCTGAGGAATTTATTGAGGTCCCCATGCTTCATGTACTCGAACACCATTATAAGGGGGTCGCTCTCAACACACACACCATAGAAGGTAACAATATGCTCATGTTGAAGATTAGTCAGTAGCTCTGCCTCTCGATGGAAGTCAGCCCGTCCACTCTCACTAGCCTCTTTTAAAGTCTTTGTGAAAAACAAACAGTCAGCACATTAGGAATATAAAAGATTTACTCTTATCAAAACACATAAACAAATTGTAAATATTGAAAACAATTCACGCCATCAGCTGAGGGACAATTGTTTCATGCATTCTGAAAATTACACCAAAAAGAATTGGCTATCCAGGATGGGGAAATCTGGGAAACCCTATTTCCAATTACTTTTTAAAACCATATAATTAGATTCAAATTCTGAACAAAATCAAGCTATTAAAGAGCACCAGAATCCTGCAGTTCCAGGTATGTCCTGCTGCTTAAGCCAGTTCATGCCCATGCCCGTCTGAAGTTTTCCAGAGAGCATATGGATGATCAAGAAGGGGACTGGGAGAATATCATGTGATCAGATGAAACCAAAATAGAACTTTTTGGGAAAAACTCAACTTGTCGTGTTTGGAGGGAAAAGAATTCTGAGTTACATGCCAAGAACACCATACATACTGTGAAGCATGGGGGTTGAAACATCATGCTTTGGGGCTGTTTCTCTGCAAAGGGGACAGGATGACTGATCCGTGTTAAAGGAAGAATGGATGGGGCCATATATTGTGAGATTTTAAGGCAAAACCTCCTTCCATCAGTGAGAGCATTGAAGATGGAGCGTGGCTGGGTCTTTCAGCATGACAATGATCCCAAACACACCGCTCGGGCAACAAAGGAGTGGCTCCGTAAAAAGCATTTCAAGGTCCTGGAGTGGCTCCAGACCTCAACCTCATAGAAATTTTGTGACTCGAGTTAAAAGTCCATGTTGCCCAGTGGCAGCCGCAAAACATCACTGCTCTAGAGATCTGCATGGAGGAATGGACCAAAATATCAGCTACAGTGTGTGCAAACCGGGTGAAGACTTACAGGAAATGTTTGACCTCGGTCATTGCCAACAAAGGTTATGTTACAAAGTATTGAGTTGAACTTTTGTTATTGACCAAATACTTATTTTCCAGAATAATTTACAAATACATCCTTTAAGTTCTACCTTCCTTTTTTCCTCATTTTGTCTCTCATAGCTGAAGTGTCCCTATGATGAAAATACAGACCTCTCTCATCTTTCTAAGTAAGAGAACTTGCACAATCAGTGGCTGACTGAATATGTTTTTGCCCCTGTACACCCTACACAACCTGATCCAAAAACATGTAGTTCAAAATAATTCTAAAATATTAGCTTGTTTCATTGATTTAAAGAGCTTTTGATTCATTTTGATTCATTTTGCACGGAGGCTTTTTTAAAATAAACTGTCAGAAAGTGGTGTAAAACCTACGATCTTATTAAATCCATGTACACTGATAACCAGTGTGGAATAAAAATTGGCAGAAAGAGAACAAATCTCATCTCTCAGGAGCATTAAGTGAGACAGGGCTGCTGTCTGAGTCCAACACTAAAATTTATATTAATGAATTGGCCTCCATGTTAGAGAGCTCAGCCATGCCCAGTCTCACCCTACACAACTCAGAGATAAAACTTCTGCTGTATGCAGATGATCTGGTCCTGCTGCCCCCCAGAGATCAGGCTCTACAGGACCAACTGGAGCTGCTACAGCAGTACAGTCAGACCTGGGCCCTGACAGTCAACCTCTAAAAGAATAAAATCATGATATTCCAGAAAAGATCCAGATCTCAGATAAAAAAACCCCACACATTTACATTATGAAATCATGAAATTGTAAATTACCTCGTAACTTTAACCAGGCAATAAATATACTGATAAATGAACATCTAAGAAAGCAACCCCCAATCTTATCATTATCAAGCCCTGAAACACCATGAGATGAGCATAGCGCAGGAACAGGAAAAACGCAGGAACAACGCAGGAAGGGGAAAAACCTGCAAACTCAATTAGAATAAACCAAATTACATATACACTCAGAAGTAAATATATTAATTATTGGGAAACTAAACATCAGAGTAAATACAGTGTTATTTGGCCCTAAACAGACTGAAACTGAGCACAGTATCTGACCCTAATTTAAGAAACACCAGGTACAGGGCTGAGCGCACACAAGCTGGCCGTGGAGATGGGCTGCCACAACCGGTCCTGGTTACCCTGAGAGGAGAGGCAATAATAATGGTAAATATTACCATTTTCATTATTAATATTTGCACTATTTTCTTCTTTTTATTGTAATTGTATTATATATATAACTTATTTTATAGTTTTGAATCTGTGTTTATATCAATCTGTTTTATCTATTGCAATCTTTTTTTTCTGTGAGCTTCGACAGTATGAATGCCCTTTTTTTCTCATGCCAGTAAAGACATTTTGAGTTTGAGTGAGGGTTATGGCCCAGTTGTAGTGATCTGTATGAGGATTTATTACTAAGTAGACAAGGAAAAGAAGGGCAAACATATTGGCAAGTATTTTTGAGTTTTAGCCAAGTCACTTTGCCCAAACATATTCCAAAACCATCATATCTCTTTCATTTCATGAAAGACCGAGTGTCTATATTGTCATTTCAGTTACGTAAGTACATACTGAAATGTAACAATGTCCCTCTGGGACATAGAACAAAGAGTTCAAGACAATACAGTACACAGCGTAAGTGTACAAAATTACAATAAATACAAAAATACATTTGTAATCTAAACATTACTAATCTAAACATGTTACTGAGTAAATTGTACATGAGGTAAAACATATTTTGATATATAGGAACTCAAAGTTTTGATAGTAGCGAATATATACTCAGAGTAAGGTGTAAAAATGCATGAACTTGTGCAATAAATGTGCAAAAATTTACCTACGTAATACAGTTACACTAATACAGAATTTTTTTGTTTGTTTGTGTCAGAAACCATTGTGTGTGTGTGTGTGTGTGTGTGTCAGAGCCCATCACGTGTGTAAGTCCACCTTGTGT
>JAYDZG010000028.1:4493171-4503234 GCA_034509265.1 Microcambeva bendego | reverse complement strand
GACGATAATCATTGAAGCAGGACAATAATGACTTCTTTAGCATGGACATGATGGAAGTTGTTTTGAAGAATGTTGGCAAGAGGGCTCTGCTCAAAGAGAGGTTGAATATGTCGGTGAGAATAGCTGGTTTGCAAATTCTTTGAGCACTCTGCCAGGAATGTTGTCTTGTCTGGCAGCTTCCGTGGGTTGACTCTGCATAGTTTTCCTCATGTCTGCTGTGGTAAAACAAAGCACCTGGTTGGCGGGAGGTGGGATGGTCTTCCTCGCCAGAGTGTCATTCTGTGTCTGTCAGTGGCTACACCTAGCATGATGCACAAATTATGATTTCATATATTCTATAATTTAATATATTCTGTACAAGGTGTTTTGATGCACAATCAACAATTTCTCCCAAACAGTGATTAGAGACCAACAAACTCACAATAACTGCCAGTCTCACTAAGCCACGTCTAGCAACACCAAAGACATTGCAAATAGGTTTTCTCTCCCAGATTAACTGTAAATGGTAATGCTGTGTAGGACCAACAGCAACTCAGTCATGAAGTGGGAAAATGCGTAAAGTTCAAGACCATTATCATTGAGTATTAACATCAGGACTGTGTACTATGAGCTTTATGGCATGGGTATCTATGCGCAAGGAGCTGCATGCATGGCCATAAATCTACAGGCACCATGTCAATCAAAGGATGGAATGTCATAAAGCATGTCACTACTGAACTCAGTTGTAGTAAAAATATGTTTTGTGGAATGACAAATAATGTTTCCTAAGTGTTGGGGACTACTGCTTTTTTCCTTGCCATCCCCTGTACTCCTGGTACCCCTCCTCTCCGCCAGAGAAGGGACAAAAATGAATATTTAAGTCTGTTTGTCCTGCATTTGGGAAGAAGCAGTCTGTCACTGAATTGGCTCCTCTGATTGCTGATGACGTTGTGCAGATGGTGACTGGTATCATCCATAATATCCAGTAGTTTGTCCATAGTCCTCTTCTCTGCCACCATCACAATAGAATCACTACTACTAAATTTGTGCTCCTCCTCACCATTTCAAAACAAAATATAACAGTGGAGGATTCATTGTACAATCATTTATTAAATCTACTTGTTTTCTGAGATTAATATGAGGAGAGCCTCATTTTGTGTAGTTGGCACCTAGCTCTAGATCACTAAAAGTCACTTGTGAACTTATTCATGTTACAATGTGTAGTGAGCACAAATAGGTTATTTTCTACAAACCCAAGGGTGGAAAAAACATAAGCTACCTGCCTTTCAGTTAGCTCACAGTTACACATTGTAAGTCCTTAAGTCTTTAGTCTAAAAAAAATTAACATAAGCATGTTCTTTAGTGGTCTCTACTGTATGTGCATTTGGGCCTAAACATTTCAAATATTTTTGAATCACACAGCTACATACCTTGACAGCAACCAAAATCTTTTCCTGGTCTGGTGACAAATTGTAGCATTCAGCGAGGAACACTTTACCAAAAGCCCCCTCACCCAGTTCTCTCTTCAGGACTATGTTGTGACGTTTGATGTGCTGCACAACTATGAAACAAAGATTCATTATTCAGCTAACTTGCAGTAAAATGATTTACTGCATTATTTGTCATACAGTAGAACACATGGACACATGGATGCCATGTTGATAAAAAGACTAAGTGAAGTAAAGTGGTGGAATTTGACTCTGCATGCTGGATATCAGATTCTGGGCAAAATATTGAATTATGGCAACCTATTATTGTCTAATCAGTGCTTCAGTGCTTCAGAGTTGATCACAGAGGGTTTTTGTTTGTCCACCTTCATTTTGAGGATTGATCACAGGTTCTCAATGGGATTGAGATGTTGGTTTCCTGGCCATGGACCCAAAATTTATTTTTTTTGTTCACTGAGCCACTTGTTTGCTTTGTGATATGGTACTCCATCATGCTGAAAAATCATCTCCAAATTGCTCTTGGATTGTTGGGAGAAGTTGCTTTAGGATGATGTTTTGATACCATTCCTTATTCATGGCAGTGTTCTTAGGAAAATTTTTCTTCTCACTTTTTTTTCTCCATTACAATTATTTTTCCAGATGTCCCGAACAGTCTAAAGCGGGCTTCATCAGAGAAAATAACTTTACCAGAGTCCTCTGCAGTTCAATACCTATACTTCCTGCAGAAGTCAGTCTGTCCTTGAGGTTTTTCTTGGAGAAATGTGGCTTATTTGCTGCCAAGCTCCTCTAAAAGCATTTGTCTCACTGCATGTTCTGATGCACTCACACATGCCCCCTGTCATTCCTGAGCAAGCTCTGCACTGGTGGTTATCTCGTAGCTGCATCCTCTTTAGGAGACAGTACTGATTACTTGACTTTCTTAGACATCCTGAAGCCTTTTTCACTGCAATTAAATAACTCTACTTGAAGTTCTTGATGAATGATTTGCTAAATGCTTGATTGAATGACTTTGCAATTAATTGAAATTCATCTGATCACTTTTAAACCTTTTGGCCAACATTGTATATGTATGTGCGCATTGCTAAATGTCTGTGACAGAGTGGCATGTCATAGCAACTCACAAGTGTCAGATTTCAGTACACTGCCAGGGTTGCGGAAGTACTGCGGGTTCTCAATGACTGGGATCTTGGTCATCCCAATAATGACTGCATCTGGGCCCATCTCAGATGATGACGGAGTATTGTTGCCATTGGAGACATGGTGAAGTGGGCTGGCTGAGTCGTCATCATTGCTGATTACTGAGGATGAACCTATAATTAAGCAAAGAGACCAATCAGCTTGTCTGAAAAGGAGTAATAATGTATTAATTTAAATATTTAGTTATCACGATCAGGAGGAGGAGGGCTAGAGGGATTCCCCACAGCTGCTGCAATTAGGAACACATATTTTAATTACTACTATTCTGGTTTCCAATGTAGGAAGCATGGTGACTTAGTGGGTAGCACTGTCGCAGAAGCAAGAAGATCGTGGGTTTGATTCTTGGGTGGGGCGATGTAGGACCTTTCTGTGTGGAGTTTGCATGTTCTCCCCATGTCGACGTGGGTACTCTGGTTTCCTCCCACAGTCCAAAGACATGCTACCAGGTTCATTGGAGACACTGAATTGTCCAGTAGGTACCTGTTATGGACTGGCGCCCCATCCAGGCTGTTACCATGTGCATTGCGCCTGCTGAAGAGCTGGGATAAGCTCCAGCACCCCTCCCCGACCCTAATTGGGATAAGGGGTTACCGAAACTATGATGATGATGGTTTCCAATATATAATATAGTCTACTGCTCAAACATAGAGACAACTACTAGATGCTCTTTAATCTGTATAATGTCTCTACAGTAAGAAATATACTATATCATGCTTGTACAAATTCAAGGTTAGATAGTTGCAACGTTTTTTTACTGGATTTTCAGGTATAAAACTTAATAAATAAAATAAATACATTTGACTTTGGAAAACGCAACTGTAAATTCCTTACCGTTAAGTCTATTTTTTAAATAGAGAGTTTAATCTTGTTAAAAAGAGTTTAATCTTAAAATTACATTAGAACTAACCCATAATGTGTTACATTGATGTTCAGACTAGGCTCAAAAAACACAAATGCAGGTTAAGTAAGTAGTGCAATAGTATAAGAAATGAAATAGATTTT
Source organism: Microcambeva bendego (assembly GCA_034509265.1). NCBI lineage: Eukaryota > Metazoa > Chordata > Actinopteri > Siluriformes > Trichomycteridae > Microcambeva > Microcambeva bendego. Next base: position 4,499,608 of record JAYDZG010000028.1, on the reverse strand, counting down.
GGCACCTTGGAAATCGTGGGAAAAAATAGAAGGTACAAAGATTATTCCATATCGTGATCCAAATTTTTGATTTGGCATAGTTTTTATGCCAGATGCCTTTCCTGACATAACTCTCCCTATTTATACAGGCTTGGGGCTGGCACCAGCTTCCATGGGGAAGGGGATGACAAGCAATCTTCCATCCCATTTGTTATTCTATCTAGTTCCAAATCCATACATAACATTAGAGAATTTGTTTCCTAGGCATCAGGACCTATCTAGCTTGCCTTGGGTAAAGTACTTTAGGAGTCATGCATTAAGCTTCCGTTACAAATAATGGTTTGCTCACTATACCACTTGAAAATTCTCCAACTGTAGATTATCCCTCAGCTGATTCCGACCCTTACAAACACTTCGTCTTACATACACCATTTCACACACACTGTTCAGTGTTACCGGAAATAAATATATTTGCAATTAAGAAGTATGTCCACACACTTTTGTCTAAATGTTGTCGATGGAAATCTGCCATTATCCATGGTTCCATCTATTATAACACTCCATCTGACAATAGTCCAAAAGACAAATTGCATAAAGCCTAATTCAAAAACAATTATAAATATAGCCGCAAGCGGCTATGTGTGTTTAGATGAGCTACAGTTGTTGACTTTTTGCATTTAGCTTTGAAGACATGAGATATGAATATATACAATGTAGATTATTGTATATTGTAGAGCTTTCTGATCACTAATATAGCTGAAACTTGGCATGAGAACATGAGAAACGAGTTTAAATATTTTTCAGAGTTCAGAGTCTTGTGGATTTTTTGAGGCACCAAATATCTGGGCATAAACACTAGGACTAGGTTTTGCACATTATGCAAATTTGCTGAAAATCTAAGTAGACGGGGCTTAATAGTTTCAATTGCAACGTGATTTGTCTTGACCCATAGAATCAAGAAAAAAAATGCATTTCGTCTGTGAAAAATCTGGCCTACGAGTTGAAATTGGTATTGAACATGTATGTATACATATTTAGGCTTTAATAAGAAATACATGTAATATGTAATAAATGCTTCATTTTTAGGAATAGGGCCCGCTAGTGGTCAAATCATCTGAAACTTGTTGTTAGAAACCAGGAACATGGACATAGCACTCAAGTTTCATGATGATTGGTGAATGATAACCCTTTCAAATGGCTACTAAAATCTGATGGGCTAGTGGAAGTCACAAAATTTCGTATATCAAGTTGTTTTTAGAAAGTCCCTTGTTATCTTGTCTCAGAGATTAGGCATGCAAAATTTCAGCTCAATCGGTTTTTCCCATTTATATATAGGCCTAAACCAAATTCACATTTTTTTAGCAAAAGCATTTTAAAAAACCTAAACACTAAAGCCCCCCAAAAAAACAATCCAGCACTATGTGCTTGAACCCTAAATACCCTAACAAAAACAATAGGATTCCAGCACTACGTGCTTGAGCCCTAACTAGGTCAAATAATTTGATCCTTAAACTATGGGCACTAGGGATGCAACAATGCCTTATAATTGTGCACACCTTGGGTGTTGGGCTCCTCAGGCCACACCCGCCCTCATTACACAGATACCCATCAACTGAAGAAATTAGAAATTAGAAAATATGCCTAAAAAGGATTATTTGGTCAAAATACTCACTTGCTTAATAATTTTGCACACAGTGTATATATGGCTCCTTTCCATATTAATATTGATATTTTTTATTTATTTGTTTTAAAAAATAATTTCAGAATAAGATAAATGTGCATCTTTATTTGGTATACAGAAAAGTCCCCGAATTTGCAGGGGTTACGTTCCAAGAGCAGCCGCAAATAATGAAAAAAAGCAAATAATGTATGCGGTCCAAAAATGCCTATAAATGCCTGATCAAACTGATGTTAATTAATCAGTTTTGTTAAAGATAAAACCAAGTCTTCTTTGAAATAACAGCACTCAACCCATTGGTTTTCTTTGTGAAAACACTTTAGTGATTTTTACACCACTTACCACAGACTGGCTTGTATCACTGTACCCATGTTACACCTACACTGCCGGTCAAAAGTTTTAGAATACTTTTAAGAGTTAGAGTTTTTAGAGTTTTTTTTATGTTTTTAATTGCAATTCAAGTAGTTCACCGAATAGCTTGAAATTATACAACGGTAGGTGCTGAACTGACAGAGGTAAAAAAGTTAAGTTTACCCAAAACTGAAAAATATTGTACATTTCAGAAATATACAAAAAAGCCTCTTTCATGGAACATGCACTGGGTTATCAATTTAAAGCCATTCGGCAGAAATGAATGTTAGTCAAGCCTCAAGTTACAACCCTCTCTGTCTGCATGAAAACAGTGTTGGAACTCACTGTGGTACCATACCCTCATGAGCATCAGTTGAAAGTAAGAAAGTAGTGTGTTGCTTAAAAATGTAGGTCTTTCCTACAGAGAAATTGCCAAGGAATTAAAGTTGTTAGTTATTACAGTGTTCTTTACCATCAAATGGTACTCAGAAAATGAGAGAAACTCTGACAGGAAGTGTCTGGCAAACCCAAAGCCACAACTGAGTACAAATTCATGAGAGCTCCCACAGAACAACTGTTAAGGGGGAGACTGCTTTAGGAACCCAAAAATACCAACTCGCGCACACACACACACTGACTGACTGAGGATTTAACCAGGTTTATTTACAAAAGACAGGGTGTGTATGGCTGGAATGGGGACTGAATCTTGGTACTCGCGGGTTTGGAGAGTCTTGGTACTGACGGTTTTGTAATCTTGATCCTGGGGGCTTGGAATCTGGATCTGGGCGGGTTTGGAATCTTGATCCTGGGGACTTGGAATCTGGATCCAGGCTATAGAACACTTGTAATAGATGGAGAAAAGGTCAAACTAAAGGAACTGATCTGTGAAACATGGAAGGTGGGGTGGATCCGCATGTGCCAGGGGAGTTTGAGGTGGATGGCGGAAGGACTGATGATCCATTCTATGGGTTAAGGACCGATGAACCAGGATGAAAGCTTGTGTGAGGGAGTATGGAGGGGAATGTTGTGAGCTGCCAAGTAAATCTCTTGACCTGGGGTGTAGGTGGGACTGGGTTGTCATCGGCGATTGGCCGAACACTCAGCCATGCTGCGAGACTTCTGGAGTGCCAAACAGGTAAGCCTCCATACCCATTGCCAGCATTGCATGCAATTTTTTATGGCGTGCACAGCAAGGTCCACCTCTTCCTCGGGAAATAGCGGCAGGTGGTATCCCAAAGATGCCTTGAATGGTGAGTGGCCAGTGGAAAACACTAGAGGGTGTTGGTGGCGTATTCGACCCATCCCAGATCCTCACATTACTGGGTGGGCCGATCCACCACGATGCACCGAAGGACTCTCCCTATCTCCTGCCCATTGGATTGTGGGTGGAACCTGGACGTGAGGCTCACCAGGGCTCCAATGGATTGACAGAATGCCCTCCAGACTTGCGACATGCACTGCGGACCACGATCAGAGATGATATCAGATGGTATGCCGCTGATCTTAAACACATGTTCGAATAGTGCCTGGGCTCTCTCCAAGACGGAGGGAAGCTTTGCCAGTGCTATTAGATGCACTGCCTTTGAGTGCCTTTTGACTTTGGCAGTTCGGTCATGAAGTCAATAGCGATACGGGTCCACAGCCATCCAGGAATGGGCAGAAACACCAGGAGACCCGCCGGTGTCTGATGGGATGCCTCGGCGCAGGCACAAATGGGACAGGCAGCGATGAATTCCCGAATGTCAGAAGAAAGCGATGGACACCAGAAGTGTCAGCGCAGCAATTCCTCCATGCAGTTGTGTCCAGGTTGGCAGGTGACCATGGTAACATGCGCTCATTGCAGGGCAGCGGCGTATAGCGAGGAGGGCACATAATACCAGGTCATAAGGCTGGGTCCTGGGGTCAAGTTCCCAGGCATGTGCCGTCTCGATTGCCCTGGAAAACTCCCAGCTGATGCTCCTGATGATCTGACTGGGAGAGTGGATTGCCTCTGATTCCTTTTCTGACCTCGTCCACTCACTGGGCAGACGGGACAGAGCAACAGGTTTTGTATTATGCGTACCTGGCCAACAGGTCAACGTGAAGCAGAACCGGCTGAAAAAAGCACCCAGTGAGCTTGCTGGGAGTTCAGCCATTTTGCTGCCAGGACGTATGACAGATTTTTGTGGTCTGTCCAGACAAAAGGCAGCTCGGCCCCTCCAGCCAGTGCCTTCACATCGCGATTCCAGATATCCTAATTCCACTCTGCTGTTGTGAGTTACTGGGAGAAGTAGGCGCAAGGGTGAAGTTTATAATCGGGGCCGATAAGCTGGGTCAGTATGGCCCATACTCCCGAGTCGATCAACTTCGATTACAAATTGGATATTTGTGTCAGACTGGGCCAGGCCCAGGGCCTAGGTGAAGCGCTCCTGGGACCAAGCGAACGGTATCTTGGAGGACGTGAGGCACATTATGGGCAAGGAAAGATGGCTATAGTCCTTTATAAACCGTCTATAGAAATTTACGAAGCCCAAGAAGTGCTGCAGCTCCTTGATGAAGAAGGCCAATCGCGTACCATCTTGATCTTAGCAGGATCTGCCTGAACCTTCCTGAGGTGGATGATGAAACTCAGGAAGGTGACAGTATTGCGATGGAACTCGGGCGTCACAAATAGACGGAGACGGGACAAGACCTGACGCACATGAGAGAAATGTTCATCTACCGATGCTGATAAACTGAGTATATCATCTAGGTTGACGAACACAAATCGATCGGTAAAATCTCTCAGTACGTCATTAACGAGGGCCTGGAACATAGCTGGGGCGTTAGTGAGCCTCTGCGTTAGTGAGAGGAAGGGTATAGTAATTATGAATGGTGATCTGAATAAGCCCCCAGTAATAAATACATGGCCTCATGGAGCCGTCTTTCTTCTCATCAAAAGAGAATCCTGCCCCTAGTGGAGATGAGGAGGGGTGGATGAGCCCGGCCAAAAGACTCTCAGAAATTTATTTCTACATGGCTTCCTTCTCGGGACGGGACATGTGGAACAAACAGTTCTTCGGCAGCGTCGCACCTGGCAATAGGTAAATAGTGCAATTGTACAGTCTGTGGGGGGAAGTGTGCAGACCAGATCCTTGTGAAAATTGGAATTTGTGTTATTGATGCGGTATGCCAGAGAGATGATTGCTGGCAAGCACCAGTGTGATAGGGGAGGTGCGTGATATGATACGTGCCAGGCAGCGTCCATCCAGTGCCATGGCCCTGATAGGGGTCTCGAGGGGGCAACTGATTCTGTTAGAACTGTGGTAGATATCACCTCACACCCTGGAATGTTAACTATTGCTGTTTAGGGGATGATCAATAATGCGGAAAGAAAAAATAGCGATACTTAGTCTGTAGCCTTAGGTTCAGGCATCGGATATGCAAACAAATCAGAAAAAGACACAGGAGACATGAGACTTGTCTGAGCCATGAAACACCTCCATTAGACTACTGAAGACTGGAAGAAGGTATTATGGACTGACGAATCAAAATTGGTCACCCACAAACAAGCAATATTTCTGGCTCTCACAGACCTGTATTTTCTTATTTAAGAAGCTATTCTGTCCTCCACTCATTACCTGTATTATTGGAACCTGTTTGACCTTGTTATCTATCTAAAAGACACCTGTCCACAGCCTCAAACAGTCAGACTCCAAACTCAACCATGGCCAAGACCAAAGAGCTGTTGAAGGACACCAGGAAGAAAATTGAAGACCTGCACCAGACTGGGAAGAGTGAATCTACAATAGGCAAGCAGGTTGGTGTGCATAAATCCCCTGTGGGAGAAATTGTAAGAAAATAGAAGACATACAAGACCATTTATAATCTGGGGGATGCAAGATCACATCCCATGTGGTCAAAATGATCACAAGAACAGTGAGTTAAAATCCCAGAATTACACAGGGCGATCTGTTGAATGACCTGCAGAGAGCTGGGACCAAAGTAACACACTATGCCGAGAGGGACTCAAATCATGCAGTGCCCCCTGCTTAAACTAGTTCATATCCAGGTCCGTCTGAAGTTTGCCAGAGAGCATATGGATGATCCAGAAGAGGATTGGGAGAATATCATGTGGTCAGATGACACCAAAATATAACTTTTTGGTAAAAACTCAACTCGTTGTGTATGGAGGAAGAAGAATGCTGAGTTGCATCCCAAGAAGGGGGTGGAAACTTCATGCTTTGGGGCTGTTTTTCTGCAAAGGGGACAGGACGGCTAATCCATGTTAATGGAATAATGAATGGAACAATGTATCATGAGATTTTAAGCCAAAACCTCCTTCCATCAGTGAGAGATTGAAGATGGAATGTGGCTGGGTCTTCCAGCATGACAATGATCGCAAACACACTGCTCAGGCAATGAAGGAGTGGCTCCGTAAAAAGCATTTCAAGGTCCTGGAGTGGCTGTG
>JAYDZG010000028.1:4441226-4457212 GCA_034509265.1 Microcambeva bendego | reverse complement strand
GTATTCCTGTACTCTGTTACTAGTGATTCATTAATAAAGTATTCCTCATGGCATACTAATTTCTGATTTACTAATGACACTTTGATACTTTGATTCAGTTTGCTATGATTTAAATAGTTTTAATGTAATACTATTTGGGTATTTTTTAAATCATATTACATAGATCCTAACAAATATACGGAAAAGAACTCTTAGTTGCTTAAGTAGTTTTTTGTTATATTTTAAAGATCCTTTATCCATTCAAATTTTCCTGCAGACATGCCGTGGCTGTGAAGTAGGGCAAGTCAAAAGACAAATAACATAACATAACATTATTATTATTTTCCCATGTTCTTTAGGGCAATGCAAATATTGTTCGAGAGGTTGATGTAGAAAAAGTTTCAACATTTGTGAATCCCTATGTGGATGCCATTAAGAGTTTATGGAATGACCCAGGAATCCAGGAGTGCTATGACCGGAGAAGAGAGTACCAGCTCTCAGATTCAACAAAATAGTAAGTGCACAAAATGAATGATTTCAATATAATTCTACACCACAAAACCTTAGGTTAAAAGCATGCAATCAATGGACATTAAAATTGGGGATGGGATGAATATTGTTACTGCTCATGTAATTACATAAAAGTTAATTATATAAAGATGTACATACAGTCTAAACAGGTATGTTGTGAATTTAGAGAGACATACAATTGCACTCTGAATAATTTAACAACATTTTGCTTTTATTTAAGTCTTTCAGTTGAACAAAAGTGTAGTTTTGATAAGCTTTTTAAAGATTTAAGTGTTTTAACACATTGAGGTATATTGAACCGTTGTGAAAACTAAGGAGCTAAAATTAAAAGAGGAGATCCTTTAATTGCACCAATAGGGCACATAAGATGGTTTTCAAGACCTTGAACAATATTTAAAACAGCATTGGGAGTATTGTTTAGAAGTTTTATAGTTACTAAGGCGTAGACATGTGAGCCAATTTGTCCAGGGGCCTTAATAATGTCATGACAGTGACAGAAACCTCAGTGTTGGCGCAAAATCCTTTCAAAAGGAATTAAGGGGATAAAGGTGTCAGTGGTAAACATGGAATGATCTCTTAACTGGACTGGTGATTAGAGTTCTGGGGCATATATATGAAGTGGTCATTCAAAAGTGGAACTGTTTGTCTTACTTGGTCAGCAGATAGTTTACCAGAAACCGAAGGCTTTTGAACAGATACAGGAAAAATGTCCTCATGGTCAAACAAATCAAGGAGACATGTTGTGGAGTTTTTTTTCTGCTGCAGAAACTGACAGTATTGGCCATTTGACTGGCATAGATGCATAGAAATCCCAGGGCATTTTGAGGAGGACTAGGCTTTCTTTAATGAAATAAAACCTTGAAAATAAGACTTTCCAGCAAGACAATGTACACTTTCAAGTCCACCAGAGCTTGGTTTAGCGATCAGTCCTAGAATATACTGGCTTTCTTAGTTCTAAATTGCAGAGATGAGCTGGAAGTTTTTACATTAGTAGAAGGGATGAAGACTCTGCAAGAAAGGTGTGTCAGAAGGTTGGTTTCAGCTATCGAAATTGCTGGTTGTTAAGCCAAACATGATGTTCTGAGGCCAGGGTAGAATAATAGTTCAGATGGACATTTTTTATTACTACTTTATAATAAAATTGTCAGCTTAATTCAATCCTTTATATAACTTTAAAGAGTTGAATATTTTTATTGGCACTGCAAACTACAAGAAGTACTTTGTAGAGTCCTCAGCACATGACAGAGGCTAAATAATAGTGAAATACAAAGCTCGGCAGCATTGTATTCACAGCAGAAGGGGATGGTCAAGAATGTCTTGGTTTTTATTCCCCGATGGAGCCTTTCAGTTTCGTTCTGGGTGGAATCGGCATGGGTTTCTGGTTTCCTCTCACAGTCTAAATACATGAAAGTTAGTTGTATTGTAGCTATATGCATGTGTAAAACAGATTATGAGCTTCGCCAGAGCTTGAAGGTTTAGTCATGCCACTGCTGTTTTGTGCAAGGTTAGTTAACATGAAATAGATTATGCAGTAATACTTAGTTAAACCGAAATTGAGCTATGTAGACCCACCATGTGTTTATGTAATGCTGGGTGGCTTTTTTCCCTTCTTTTTTTTTGTTGTTGTTGTTTTTTTTTTTTTACAGCTCACTACATATGGTCTTATACACAACTGTGCAAATTGCATTTTTTGTGTGTTGTTGTTGTTTTTTTTTTTTTAATAAATACACTCTTTGTACAGATACAAAAACCACCCAATAACATGTAATCACATTTTTTGTTGATTTCTGAGGACTCCACAATGTAAGTGAAAACATTCCTGTATGTGACAGTTAACAGAGGGATGATATATTCAGTTATGCAGATGTAATCAGTGTAAAATTGTAACCTACCATGTTGCTGTTACTGACAGTAATAGACAATCCGTTGAAGGGCAAAAGTTACAAAATGTTGTATTCTGTTGTAAACAAAGTTTTATCATCAAAGGGCAGCATGGTGGCTTAGTAGGTAGCACTGTTGCCTCACAACAAGAAGGGCCTGGGTTCATTCCCCAGATGGGGCAGTTCAGGTCCTTTCTGTTTGGAGTGTGTGCATGTTCTCCTTGTGTCCGTGTGGGTTTATTCCAGGTGCTCCAGGTTCCTCCCACAGTCCAAAAAACATGCATGTGATGTGAATTGGAGATTCAATTTTTTTTCACTACTGTTCTTCATGTAAGTGCAACAAGTGTTAAAAATGGCATTAAAATCCCAGTAAAGCTAACAAATGTGTCATCATTGTAATATATACATATTGTAGTATTTCACAGTCCTTAGTTTATCCTTTTAGCCCATCATTAGTAATCTGTATATCAGGGATTTCTTACATGAATTTAAAAATTATGTTAAAATCCTGATAGTGAAAATACATTAGGTTAAAACTGATATAAATTAGTGGAAAAAAGAATAAATAAAAAAATAAATAAATTTTAACCCGTTGTTATTAAAGCCAAGTCGTTCTGTTAGTTTCTCCTTTGCATATGAACTTTTTTCCTGTTTTCATCCCATAATTCCCTGTTTATTTACTATTCTCATATAACTGGCCTTGTAAACGGAAACAGTTAAATGGAAATCAGTGCCTGTAGCTTGTAATATAAAAGCACACCTACAAGAAAAAATAACTTCACTTTTATGTTGGCTTCCCTCTCACTGTATACGGTGCAAGTAAAAATGAAACTTAAGTAAAAGAAGTGAAAATGTGTGTTTAATATGGTTAAATGCAGCACTGCTTCCATGTTTACAGGAACTAGGCTGACCGTGATTTCTACAGATTGTTGAGTGATATCACTGCATTTACCTTTCAGCTACCTGAATTCATTGGATCGTATTGCTGACCAGTGCTATGTGCCCAGTCAGCAAGATGTGCTCAGGGTCAGGGTGCCCACAACAGGCATCATTGAGTACCCTTTTGACCTGCAGAGTGTGATATTTAGGTACAGTTGCTAAAATTCAGTATAAAGACTTATTTTGTCTATTGTGTTTAATGAGTTCAGAGTGATGTGTGCTATCTCTGGTACTTGACTTCTGATTTGCCCTGTTTTTGTCAGAATGGTGGATGTGGGTGGTCAGCGGTCAGAGAGACGGAAATGGATCCACTGTTTCGAGAATGTCACCTCCATTATGTTTTTGGTGGCGCTCAGCGAGTATGATCAAGTTCTGGTCGAATCTGACAATGAGGTGTGTAAGTGTTTTACAATTAGCAGAGGGAGCCAAAGAAGTGCTTATTAAGAGTTTGCACTGACGTCTTGAAAAAAGTTTAAGCTCACTTTAAAATATCACTTTTTTTTAAATGAAAAATACATTTTTATTCAATTCACAAACAATTGCCTGCATTAAAACCTATTTCTATAGAGGCTATCCGCCTAAAACGTGGATTGGCTGATAAATTGCTAATTGATTGTTAAGCAACACTGTTTTTTATTTTGTTGAACTGCTGAAAATGTTTTACTAGTAATGGAGCAAAAAGGATCACAATATTCTAGGTTTATTTAGTATCTGAATCATCAGTAGTTGTTGGCTTGCTTGACCTGTCAGTCTGTTGTTGTATTAAGAAAGGAAGGTTATATCTTGCCATGCAGTTCTTCCTTCAGAGAGTAGTACAATCTGGCTCTAACAAGGACAGACCCCAATGCATATCTGTTCAAGAGGACAAATATCTTAGATTGTGCAGTGCAAACTCCAGTGTGAGCATCAAGGGTAAAGAGGCAATTTTGGACATCCTGGTTGAATTGCCAAGAAAAAGGCATACCGAAAGAAAAGACTGCGATGGGCCAAAGCTGGCTTTTACTTTGCAATTCTGCCACAAAAGTCCAGCATCCTGAAGTCACCTCTTCACCGTTAATGCTGACACTGGTGTTTAGAAGAACACGGATCCCCAGATGGGACCTTTCTGTGTGGCGTTTCCACAAAGTTAAAAAGTTAGAAAGTTAATTAAAATTAGAAAATAAGTATGTGGTCCACATATGTATTTGATGGGAAACCTATGCTAATCATAGTACAGGAACATAAGACAAAACCAAAACGTTATTGTGAAATAATATTCTCCGAAGTTCTTTCGAATTTAACTTATTACTCTTTATCAGTGACAATAGCACCCATCACATTTCTTTCACACACTGCAGTTGGCAGGTTGAAATTGATCTGAAAGTGTTTCTTGGCTCAGTACATCAAATTAGTTTAATTTTTTCACCCATCACCTCTTCAGGGGACCTTTGGTACTTAATTGCTGATATATCATCACCTTGCTTTATTATGCCCTCAATAGGAGTAAGAAATAAGTTCAAAGAATGAAAGTAGGGAAAAGGAAAGTGAAGAAAAAAAAAACTAATGGTTAATATAAAGTCTCGTATGTGGGTGTGTATGAGTGAGTGAGGGGGTGAGGGTGGAAAGTGTATTTGTGAAGGGGGAAATTCTTGTCTCACACTGCTGACTAAATATCTTGATATTAAACCTTAAATACAATAACATTTACATTCCTGATTAGTTGAAAATAAACCTCATGTTTAATGCCACAGGCTTTTAACATGGTGTTATTTATCTCGCATACAAAACTATTTCTATGGGTCATTTTTTATAACCCTTTGAAATCTTACTTTACACTTTGGGCACAACTGCAGAACTGACACCTTATCAAATAAAGGTTCAGTGCTCCTTTTATGATCATTTAATCCAGAGCTTGATCAGCAATATACTGTAATTTATTATCTAAATCTTTGTTTTATTACCCTATAATGATATAATATAGGGTTAGCATTTTTAGACCTTATCAATTATTAAGCATTCTTTAGTGTTACTAACTAGTGAACATTTGAACATGCAACTGACTATCAATAGCAGTAATTCTTTCTTTTTTTTCTTCTCTAGAATCGAATGGAGGAAAGCAAAGCGCTTTTTAGAACGATCATAACCTATCCCTGGTTCCAGAATTCCTCTGTCATTTTGTTTTTAAACAAGAAAGACCTGCTGGAAGAGAAAATTATGTTTTCACATCTTGTAGATTATTTTCCAGAGTATGATGGTACGTGGAAGTTACCCCTGTTTATATTACTAAGTTCAAAACGAAGAATTCGTAGGAGGGCATGTGGAAGTCTCATGAGTATAATACATTTAAAGTCTTACATATTTCAAAAACATTTAAACCTGCATAAACGTTAATGCAAAAAGAGTTTTGGTGCTATTTCACTAGACGTTTTTAGCTACACAGCAACATGGGCTTAATGTACTTAAGGTCTTTACTCTGTTGTGGCCAAGCAATTGAAAATCATGTATCATGCTCCCTGAACCTCTTTTACCATTTGAGCCTGAGGAATCCTGGCATTGACATTTTGGAACATTTCCTCTACCCTCAGTGTTAAAAAAAATCTATTGATGGAATAAACCTTGTCATTTAGTATATTGAGGTAGTCAGCTGACCTCATTCATTGGTCACATAACATTGATAAACCCAGATCTAACCAAATGCAGCTACCCCAGATGAAAGTACTGCACCCACAGGCTTATATGGTAGGCCCAAGGCAACTTCAGCCGCCTCTGTTCTTACGCTGAAACGCCCATCACTCTGGAGCATAAGGTCATGTGGTGTGATGAGTCCATGAGTGTGATTTACTCTGTCCCAGAGTCCATTCTTTGTGCTACCTAGCAAATTGAAGCCATTTTTCTGATTAGCCTCACTGACAAGTGGTTTTCTTAAGGCTACTCAGCTGTTTAGTCCCAATCCACTGAGTTTCCTTCACACTTTGCCTGTGGAAATGCTCTTACTTTTACTAAGCATATCACTGAGTTCTACTGTTGTTTTTCTATTATTTGATTTGACCAAACGTCAAAATGATCACATCATTAAAGTTTTTTTTCTGAACACAATTTCTTCAAAGATGATGTCTCCCCACCGTCGTTCCACTTTTTAATAATATGTTGTACAATTCCTGACCCGATTTCAGTAGTTTTAGCAATCTTCTTAGATTTTATCTCTGCTTGATGCATGCCAAACATCTGACCTTTCTAAAACAGATTAGCATATTTTGCATGACCACAGGATGTATCTTTGGACATAGTTGTGTAACAAATGAGAAGCTCCTCACTGCATTGGTTGGGGTTAAATAACTTATCACCCCTTCAGTAATTACCCAATCGGAGGCTCTTACCTCTTTGTTTAGTTAAATCCGTGTAGTTTAAGTGGGAGATGCTGCCGCATTAAAACAAACATGGACGCCCTTAAAAAGGTGTCATCTAGGAGGTTGTTGCTCCAGAGTTGTATATAGCTTGAGTGTTATTGGTGACACCGATTACACCAATACTGACCCTGGTTCTTATCTTTAAAATGTAAAAATATCTGAAATGACATCACTGAATTGCATGCTTTAGGAGCAAACTGTTGCTGTCATTGCAATAATTCACCCTTTTCTGTGCACAATAATGTAATCAGTTAAATTTAATTTAAAGATACTTTTGAAATAATTGTAATGTACTTAATCTAAAACATGTGCTTTCAGGTTAATTACAAATTGAACAATGTAAAAAGAATAACTTTATGATGTATGGTAACATGTAACAAATTACTTTTTTGCAGAAATCAATTAAATGTATAATATTGAGATGTAACCACAGAAGCATATTGTTGCTGTGGATTAAAAAAAATTGGTGGCAAATGGCAGACAGCACTTAGTTTACTGGAACATATGCATATGAAAACCTAAAGTAAAAGTCTAATTACAAATGCTCATATGAACCCAAACGCACACGATTGTGGTCAATAATACTATTATTATACTAATAATCATGCAATTTAGAAGCTAAATGGCTGATTTTAAACAGAAGCCGAAGTTTCATTCTTACCTTGAAGCATGGCATGTAAATAATCCAAGCCGGACCTTTGTAAACACACTGCTGTAATAGAAGGGGGTGGAGATACCGGTTTGATGCACAGTGCTAGTGGCCAATGGAGATACTGGATAGAGAGATTTTTACCTTTTCAATGGTCATTTTGATTTTAATCTATACTAACAAATACAGAATTGAACCCGTGTAAAAAACAAACAAAACACTCTCTAAAATGGAGGAAAATGTTTTTCATTGATATTCATTGGTTTTACGGTACTAAAAATGTTTCTCTTCTTTGCACTTTTAGGACCCCAGCGCGATGCTCAGGCAGGACAGGAGTTCATACTCAAGATGTTTGTTGACCTAAACCCAGACAGTGATAAAATCATCTACTCTCATTTTACCTGTGCCACAGACACAGAAAACATCCGATTTGTATTTGCTGCCGTTAAGGACACAATTCTGCAGCTAAATCTAAAAGAGTATAACCTTGTGTAAAGAGAATTTTTAACACCTGTCCTTAAAGCATTGGAAAACTGTGACTTTAAATGCTATGCAGAAACTGCACAGGTGAATCTTAATTTTCCTTATGGGCAAGTTGAAGACTTGATTTCCATTTTGTCCCTGGATGATGCAATCATTTATAACAAACTGCTTACCACTGTATAATTTATTTGCACCCTGAGACTTCACAGGGCCGGTCTATTATTATTCCATTTTAAAGAAAATTTATATTATTGAAACTGTTATCAGGACAGATAAACATCACTTTTTAATCTTCTTTAATCTCCTAATAAAGAAGTTAATTTGTAACACTTTAATGAAATATTTATGTATTTCTAGAAAGTTAGTAAAATGACCAGAAATTGTATTTAGGTACTTCAGCTGTTAAACATATTTGTATTCAAAGTCTGAGGAAAGAGAATAGATCTGATTAATGCTCATGTGTGTTAACTGAAGAGTTAAATTTTGAAGTGCCACAGTTTATGTATACTGGTCATTTTATTGGAAAAATCCACTACTGAACTTAAGTTGGGGAACTTCAGTATATCAGTATTTTAGAAATGTTAATCCAATTTCTCACCAAGTTCAGTTGAGTATTTTTGTCTTTGCAAGTTGTTTTATGAAAGAATTTAGGCCAAAATGATAAATGTTGCTTGCACATAATTTATTCAGATTTGTTTGGTTGTGAGCAGGTTGGCTCTTTAGTTCCACCCTTTTAAGTAAATGGTGAAAGCCAACCATAACTGGATTTTGAGGCACTTACATTACAATGTGAATAATCTGCAATTATATACTTAACAGTCGACACTAAAATAACTAGCGATGTGATATTTTGTAGAGCACCAACATTTCTTGGTTATCTTTTCACACAAATGAAACTGTAATGTATGTATCTGTATTACAGTGAGTAATATTTAAACACATAATTTAATGTAAATCTTTTTGTTGATCTTTTAAACAGTGTTTTATTGTATGATGCACTGTTATTGTTTATTAGGAAGCAGAGTCGGATGTTTAGCCATTTAAGGACAATTCTAATAGATCACATAAGTTGGACTTTACCAAAAAGCTACAAAATTAGTGGTCACTTTGGGCTTAAAGAGCAGTTTCCTAGCTGACCCAATTGTATTATTGACTGAACAAATTTAACGACCACAGTAAAAGGTAATGTGGCAAATTTAATCAAGGTTACTGGCAGTGCTTCGGAAACCAAGGCAGTCAGCTAAAATTGGTTTTCTCATATTAGTTAAAATCATCTCTATTCTAAGTGATTTCAGAGCTAAAGTTGACTGTGCTTTTGTACTAAAAGTAGCTTGTGCAAGAACAGGCTATAAATCTTAGAATAATTTATTAGTATGTTAATTCACATTTAAAGCCTAATTTAACAGATATTTGTGTGTGCAGCAAATGGGATTTTTGTTAAAAAGTAAAAATCTGTTAATAGCATTCCACAAAAATGTTTTGTTGCATCTTAAAAATTAAGAAAATAAGAATACACACCACTATATTAAATTATTAGTAGCTTTTGTTTAATTATGTAGGTGGATGGTGAAGTCTAGGAACTTTATGAAATCAGGTCATCCTAAATTAGCTTTTACCAGGTTTACAAGCCACGATCAGTAAAGGACTACTTTTGTGAATTAATGCTTTTAATTTTTGTAAAGACGTTCTACAAGCTTTAAATGGTTGTTTCATTGCTTTTGAAAAGTGTTCAGATGAAACAATGAAACTAGCTTTTTAAAATTGTATCCTAACACTAAAGAATTAAATATTTGAGTGCAGTTATAGCTGTGCACATATTAAATAGTTGGGTTTGTCATTTTTGCAAATCAATGTTTTGGTCCTCCAAACCTATTTTAAATAGCAGCCAGCACTAAACACTCCACTGATGTTATCACTGAAAGTAATAGGTACAACTGTGCTTTGCTTTTTAGTGAAAGGTTTGCATTTTGATCTCCTCAGCCTGTTTCTATAATGTGGTCATTGTACTTTGACAAATTTGAAGCATTTCCAACTATCTTTGGTATTTTGGGGGCTGTGCTAAAAGTACTGTAAAACCAAAAGCAGTTGAACTTGAATTGTGAGTCAGCCTTGATAATACATTATACATTCCACCCTCATGATTTGCTTGTATGGCTCTAGGCACTTTTGGGAACAACCATGACAAAGATGGCTTTCTCCTTCCTCTCAAGTAATTGCAGTCGCTTTAACCTTGCCATAGTTTGGTGTGGTGATCAGTTCTATTGGTCCAAAATGTGCAAAAGAAATAAAAAATTATAAACAAAACCACACCAGAGCTTTTTTTCTGAATTAAGAACAAATTCAGATTGTTTTATACATCACATAGACTGTCCTTAAAGAAATGCAAATACATTAGGTTTTTAAACAAACAACTTCATTTTAAATGCTTTCTAACTGATATGGAATAAATTATTCCTTTTATAAACCAAGATGTCAGTGTTTTATTTTCTAATTTTGTGTTGGCGTGAATGAGGAATGACATAAGAATAATTTTGTTGGGCGTTGCTCTAGTAGTGGGTGTTGATCTAGTAGCGGGTGTTGCTAGTTTGTTGTCTAACCTGTGTGGTGGAGACTTTGCGTTTGGTTGCTTGTGGAATCTCGATTCTCTAGTACAACTTTTTTTTCTCATGGTTGCCTTATGTTTGTATGCTGGAAATATATTTTCTTAAAAAATGAATGAATGCTGTATGTCAAAAGAAAATCTTGATAGTTACAGAATCAGCCAAGAAATTGAAAGACAGCTCAAAATTGATCAAAGAAAAATGTCAAAAGAAGTTAAGCTCTTACTTCTTGGTAAGTAAATCTTTTTATATCTGTATTAAGAACATTTTAATGAACATTATTTTATTTCACTGCCCTGACATGCTCAAAACAGTTTCATAGAGATGAAATAGATTAAAGTGACAATACTGACTTCTGCTTAATATTTATTGTTAGTTAATGGTGTTTTCAGAGCCTGGGAATGATCCTTCACTTTCGTGCTAGATGTAGAAACATAAAACTAAGCAGCCACTAAAGGAAGAATGATTGGTTAAGGTTAGTCCGTGTAGATGCTTGGCTGGACCAAAGCCCCACTAAAATTCAAACTTGGATCTCAGCATCCATGGGCTTTCACATTATGCTGCTTCAAGTGCAATTATTGGTTATTAAACCTAGTGCCTAACTTTGAAATAGTTGTTAATCAGTTTTAAATATTTGGAAATAATCTATTTACATAATAAAAAAGATTCAGGGAGAAATATGTGTGTAACCTGAATGTGTAGACCTGAATTTCAGACCAAAAGGAAAGTGCTTGAGGATCTCAGAAACCCACTACTAGATCCTGTGGTGGAAAGGAAAGCATTTTCCAAGACCACAGATTTTGTGGTCTTTTATTTGTGCCATTCAAAAATCATGGAGCTGCAATACTTGCTGTAAATGGCCAAGCAAAAACGTAGACATTCAAGTATAAGCCATTACTATGATCTAATGTAAACAATATAAAGGCTTAAATGAATTTCATTAAATGGCAAAATAAATGAGTAAATCTTTGAAATGACTTTGGTAGAAAGGGTTTTCCCAGCATTGGGGCAAGTAATGATCCTTGAGTAACTCTGTTGATAGGAACTACAGTGGAGAATATACCACCACTGTTTTACCAGAATGGTCATACAATAAAGGTAGATGCCTTCCATATGCTCAAGTTGGGTAAAGAGAAAGTTGTATACACTGTTAAGTGCAGCCCTAATATCTGCATAGTTACAAGAATGTATTTGTCACTTTAAAATAGAATTCCATCTGAAGAGAGGTAATGGGCTTCATGTTAAAGAAGATAACACAAATCCAAAAGTGGCTCACACTCAAAGGTGGATGTGCTTTCAAAGATAGTTGGATCTATCATTCTCTGTTATCAATAACAACTTTATTGACTCAATAAGACTATTTAATGAAAGATGTAGTACAGTTCAGTAGTACAGTACTGAAGAGCATTTCCACAAAAACATCTTTCCATTTTCGCTCTGTCTTCTGAGCCTCCAGATGGTGCTGTTTAGCCTAGGCTGAGCGGACTTTCGTCAAATATGTTTAAAAAGCGACACCGTCAAGTGCAGTGCGTGAAGCACAATTCAACTCCCACTAGCATTCAAGCATTGATATTATTGGTGAAAGATATAAAGCATTTTTCGTACAATCAACAAAAGCAAGGTCTCTATCAGGAATAGAAACTCCAAACGTGGGGAACCGTAAAGACATCTTTCAAAATAAAAGTCTCCTAACCCGTTAAACAGTGTCATCTATGTTGCATAGACAAAAGTCATGGTGCCAGTTAATTAGGGTGCGTACCCTTCAGCAACCATGACTATAAGAACTTAAACTGGTGCCTTTGATGAGCAATGGAATGAGATGCCTGTAGAATTCTGTAAAAACAGAACATTGGCCAGAAATAAGAATATGTGTTAACTCCAGCTGTCCCATAGTCCATTTGGTGGGTATATGACTGTGGGAATATATGCCTCAAAGTGATATTTGTAAGGCTGAACAGTAATGTTAGTCAAGATGTTGGTCTGGCGTGCTTAGCATCCGTTTTTGTCCAAAAAAAACCCCCACAATACACGTTTCTACTGGGTGGTGGTCCATCTAAGATGCCCAAGAACCCAGAAAAGTCAGCATCCCTTCTGGACATGGTTAACATATATTGTAAGTCTTCTTTTTTGTACAATAAAGTCAATAGACCACCATATCATGGGCAGTGATGCACCCCAAACCATGACAGACATTTTCATTTGCATATTTCACTGATAATTTTCTGGATGGCATAGCGGTCCATTTGAGATGAGCTTGGTTTTAGGGTGTTGCAGGCATTTATCTGTTCCAATTAATTTCCTTTTTCATCCAGTTAATATTTACAAAATGCGATCACACTGATAAGCCAACATGGATTTTTTTTGTTTATTTGCCAGTTAAATGTGATGTAGTTACACTTAAAGAGAACCAACAAGTTTCCTCTACACACTAAATAAGACTACATGGTATATATAGTTTTACTACTATTAAAATAATTTTACTAATTAGTACCAATCACATCCCTAGGTACAGGGGAAAGTGGCAAAAGCACCTTCATCAAGCAGATAAGAATTATCCATGGAAAGGGTTACTCAGAAGAAGACAGAAGAGGTTTCACTAGAATTGTTTTCAATAATATATTTGTAGCAGTGAAAGCTATGATCCAAGCCATGAAGGATTTAAAGATCTCATTCACAGACGAGAAAAATGCAGTAAGTCAAAACTACAATATATAAAATGTCATACAATATAAAAATGTCATAAGCTATTTGCACTCAAATGTGACTTGCAATTTATTCTATTTACACCTGTGAATCCTGCTAGCTGATCCTGTTATTGGTCACCACATCATGGTCTTCATTATTGATTTGGCATAGTTTTTACACCAGATGCCCTTCCTGATGCAACCTTCCTATTTATTTCGGCTTGGGACCCGCACTACAGCACACTGATTTGTACATCCCAGTGGCTAGGTTAACCTATTTTGTTGGTTAATCTGACTCCTTCTGTAATGTGACCTGTGTTCATTTACATATTAATTTAATTGTAATTTAAATTCCACCCACCAAAAATCAATAAACAACTTAAACACAAAAAACAACAAATTGAACAAAATTCAGCAAGGCATTAACAAAATTAAAATATGTTAAGTGTAGAACAACAACCGAATAGAAAAAACAATGAATATATTACAATAAAAACATAAACATATAAACATGGTTCAACAGCTATGTAAAGAAAAACCAAGAGAAAAAAATGTGCTAATAAGTAACAATATACTGTACATTAATGTGTTGATGCATAAATGAGGCAAATGCTTCATGCAGTCATTGGTAGACACAGTTTGGTTTATTTGCTCTTTTAATAGCTGTATTTTATGGGAATACAATGTGTCCCTGGGTGCAAACACACCACTGCTTCACCAAGGTCTAGGTCATGGTTGGTCTGTTGTCACCTGAAACACTGGGTGCAAGGCTGGAATAGACACCCATCAGACATAGCCAGTCATGTCTGTGAAGGCACCCCCTGGCCAATAGCACCTGCTGAAATTTGAACTGGTTGGCTAGCGTAATAGACCGCTGAATATTAATAAGCAAATTTTGCAATTGTAAAAAAAGTATTTTTCTATAATTACGATTAATGAGCTTTTCATAATTAATGAGTTTTTAAGATAAATTGTTGTTTTCTATTGTTTCTTTTGTAACCAACCCCAAAATGTATTTACCAGCTTGTGAGTGTGTTTTAGAGGTATGCAGCGGCGATCATGAATATCTCTGCAGAGACTGTGACAATTATGGAGGCAAGTTACTCTGAGGCCATAAAAAGAATGTGGAATGATGACAGTATGCAACATTGCTATGAGCGCAGAAGGGAGTACCAACTCTCTGATTCAGCTAAATAGTAAGTTTTAGTTATTACAGTTTTTTGTCCAATTTTGTCCAACACACAGCTACCCAAACCACATACACAATATGCTGCAGTTCAGCGTGTTTCCACCGGAAAAAAAGAAAAAAAATAGAGCCCTTGGACTAGTGTTTTACTGCTCAGCAGAATTCTTGGTTTTTCAGTACAAACCGTGACTGCACCTGTGGACGTGTAGAGGTTTCAGTGAGACCGCAGTTATGTTGTTTATATGGAGTTTGCACTTCCTTTTTATTTTTAAAGTTATTTAGATTTAGCATTGTCATTTATCCTGGTTATCATTAACATTTAGTATTAGCATTTGATATTAGACGTTAGTATTACATGTAGCATTAATCATTAGCCTTTAGCCTAGTTAGCATCTATCATTAGACATTAGTATTTAACATGAGCATTTAGCATTAGCAACAAACCTTGGCATTTAGCATTAGCATTTAGCCTAAATAAAATTTAGCTTTACCTGTGCTCATTTAGCATTTAACATTAGAATTTTGAATTAGAAATTAGCATTATCAAATGTCATTAGCATTTATCATACATATTTAGCATTAACTCATACCAGCGTAAGAAGGTCAAGCTGCTTTTCCAGCTTAGGCTGTGTTTTTGAACCTGGTCATTGTTTTGTAACTGGTAACTGGTTTGTAGCTGGTCAGCCCATCTAAAACCAGCTTGAGCTGGTAAGATCAACTAAAACCAACTAGTAGCTGGTAGTTGGTCAGACCATCTCAAACCAGCTTGTAGAGGGTTTATACCTGGTAACTGGTATCTAAAATCAGCTTGTAGCTGATCAAACCAATTAAAACCAGCTTGTTGCGGGTAGTTGGTCAGACTACCTAAAACCAGCTTGTAGATGGTTTGTGCCTGGTAACTGGTGTATACCTGGTATCTAAAATCAGCTTGTAACTGGTAAGACCAATTAAAATGAGCTTGTAGATGGTTTGTACCTGGTAAAAGGTGTATATCACATTTCTCTTTCTGGTCCTTATTTAAACTAAATATTTTTTCTACTATAAAATGTACTGTAAAATGTCATAGTAGCATTGTAAACCCAATTGATTATTTTACTGAGAATTGTAACAATTCAACTGTAAATTTGGTAAACAGTTTTACTATAAACTTTAAAGCACATTAGTTTTATTAATCTATAAACTTGATGTTCAAGGTTTTACTGTAACTATTTGAATGCCCTAAAACATCTCTAAAACGGATTACACCTCTATTGTTTAACTGGCTGGTGAAGTTCAAATGTTGGACCTCATTCCAGGGCAAAAGCTGCTTGGCCAACTCTGGAAATACAAAAATAAAAATAAGATACATTTAATTACTTACAGATTACTTTTTTCAGCAAACTATCTAAACGTGTCATAATGCAAAGACTGGAATTTTTATTGTGCACAAAGTATTCAGAGCTGAAAAACATGACATGACATTATTAATGCACAGCCATAGACCATCTGAAACAGAATCTTCCAGCTCACTTGGATTGAAACAAATCTTCTGTTAGACTACTGAAAAAGAATCAAACAATAAATTAATGTTAGCAGTTATACACTTATTACACAATTTAGCATCTCCGCTGAAGTAACACTGAAGTTGAAAACAGTTCCATTTTAATTATATTTAAACACAAATGTCAGC